>CM031243.1:189974406-189996906 GCA_018340775.1 Taxus wallichiana var. yunnanensis
GGTCTAGAAAGAACTCCAGCAGTTGCGGCGAGGTAGGATGGAGCAGATGGTGGAGACAGTTCTTCATCCAAAATGATAGACATGTAGTGGAGTACACTACAGCTGAGATTGTTTGAAGTGGCAAGGGTGTCGGAGTTCAGATGGAGGATCCAGATGAACGGTGTGAGCAGCGGGTTTGTATGCTCGGTTTGGGCTCAATGCAATGGGTAAGCTTGAGTCCTGGTTAAGATGGTATTGGTGGCGACTTAAGTAAGTTGAATGTTGTGGAGGTGGTGATCTGGGTAAGGAGAACCCTAGTGCTTGTGAACACATGTGTGACCCAAAATAGTGTATAGTTCAACGGGCCTAGGATTTGGACCTCTAGTCCTCCGGAGGTACTAAGTGGCTTGAAATAGTTGTCATTGCAACCATGGTTTTAGTTGGCCATGTATGAGGTAGGTCAACTGGTGGAAAGGAAAGCTGGTGTTGTCCATGATTTAAGTGGATAGATTTTAGCTAGTGCTGGGTAGAAGTTTATCTGAGATGGTAAAGTGACATTACTTCCTGATCTAATTTGTGGTTATGTCGGATCCCGAGCAGACATGCATGTGAAGATAGTACAGAGAGAAGACAGGGAGAAACATACAGTGTGTTGTTTGTGAGCATGCGGGAGCTGTGTAGAGTTAGGGCGAGCAAGTCAAGTATCTAAGCAACGCTTGATTTGGTGGTCGGAATGTTGAGGGGACAGCATGTTCCTATTCTAGCTAGTGTGGAGAAGCGTCTTCACGTTTACCATAACCGCATGCCCAAAGAGTTGTCATCGTGTTTGTTACTGAGGAAGAACAATATATCATCACGTTGTGTTGGTTCTAGTGGTGAGCTCTGTGAGGTTCTAGACCTATTGACTGGACCTTTGGTGATTGAGTTGAAGTGGCAGTTGGAAGTGTTGCTGATTGTCAAGAATCCTCATCCTTCGCGCTCCTTGTATGGAGTACCAGTACTATTTCAGTGAAATTTGATGGAGCACTTAGGCTTTGTGTGGAGTGCAGAGTCTTGAAGAAGTTAACCATCAAGGACAGATATCCTTTTCCACACCCTTGTGGATTGGCAAGAGCGAGTAGATCTTGTGAGACTTTACTTGCGAGTAGCGGTGGTGGTCAGATGCGTAAGGGTGCTTAACAATATAGAAAATTCACAGAATTGGAAGTCGAGGTAGGGAAAAGACGTGGATGCAGCCAAGTGTTTTCATGGCTCTTCCTGGAACAGTTGAGTCCTTTCTTCTCCAGTTCATTTGGTCATATATGTTTGTGACCTATATTGCCTGAGCAGTCTCAATACATGGAGGTTTTTCATGTAGTCCAGTTTGAATCTTTGTGTCTATTGATGAAGCTGAGCCAGGATGGTGTTGGCCAAATCATTTGTTTCCTTGTGATGGAGCAGCCAAATTGAGAGTTGGAGTTTGACATTGGAGGTGAAGATTGAGGGCTGTGGCAATGTGAAGTTAAGGGAGTTCCTAGTGTGTTGGGTTGGTTTTACTTTAACAGCTGGAGCAGTGAACCCTTGGAAGTTCGATGGTCAAGGTTAGGTAGTTTCTTGCGAAGAATGTTGGCCTTGGTCCCTTGACTTTGTTATGAGTCTGAATAGGGGACCTCCTCTTGTGTACTTGCGGTTGGGTCTTCACGGCGTCGAGGGCGTCGCCGATTTCAAGTGGGGGAGATTATGACGGATTCGATGAGCTGGGCTGACGAGCTAAGTGAGCGAGCGGGTTGGCGAGCTAGGAGGCGAGTTGGATGGCGAGTTGGGTGTGATTATACCAGTGTTTGTGCACCGGATCCGATCAGAACTTCATTGTTAAGCGCGCTCGGGCCAGAGTAGCACTGGGATGGGTGACCTCCCGGGAAGTTCCCGATGTCGCACCATTTTTATGCGGCCGGGGGCGGAATCCCTTAAAACTACCAAGTGGGCGGAATCCCGTTAAACTACCAAGTCAAAGAATCTGTGAAAACTAGCACTTCGGAATCGTGAAACTACCAACTCAAAGCGGAATCCTGTGAAAACTAGCACTTGGGTGGAATCCCGTTAAACTACCAACTCGGGCGGAATCCTGTGAAAACTAGCACTTGGGCGGAATCCCGTTAAACTACCAAGTCGGGCGGAATCCTATGAAAACTAGCACTCGGGCGGAATCCTGTGAAAACTATCAAGCGGGCGGAATCCTGTGAAAACTAGCAAGTGTATAGTCCTTATGGGTCTGTAGATATCGTGAAGCTGGGTGATACTAGAAAGAGAGTGGTCAAGATCTGGGGAGCGGGGTTATTCAATGTAACTCTGAGCATTATCGGCAGAGTCCGACTTGGTGGTGTGTGTATGTGGTCTAGTGTTGCCTTGGTGTACTTTGGGTTGGGTTGTCCTGTAAGAGTACTTGGCCTGGGGCCTTCCTTATTGTACTTTTGGGCTGTTTTGTCCTAAATGAGTTAATAAGACATATGCGTTCTCCCAGTTGTTTCTTGCATTGTTTGTTTCCTCTTGTGTTAGAGTGAATTTCCTTTCAGTGCAGATGTTTTGTGCTTCCGCTAAATTAACCCATGTATTTGCAAGAATGCCATTGTGTTGTGAGTGTTCTTGTGCAGGTAAACACTGAAGGCGTAGTCCGTAGCTTTAGTAGAGTTCTATTCCCACGGAGGAACTTGAAGCGAGCAAGTGGTGCTGCTGCACGGTTTTAGCTTCATTTGAGTGGCCACGTGATGATTGGTATCAGAGCGCAATTTGTGTCTAGGTTGGGTTGTATTTACCTTGTCTAGTTGTGTTTTGTTCAGCCTTGACCCTGTTTGTCTCCCTAGTTTTGTGAGTCAATTTAACAAGATCGGTGATCTGCATAGTGCCCTACTATGTTACCAAAGAAAGGTGTAGTCAAGGGCAGCAATGTGCGGTGGTGTTTGTGGCGGTTGTCACCGAAGTAAGTCGAGAGTCGAGGTCGCTTGGCCTTTTTGAGCAAGTTGGTACCTGAGGTTCGTGGTTTTTTTTAGCATCATGTTTGTGCGATTCAAAGCAAGCTCATGGAGAAGGTAGTGGCCGTGAAAGGGACGATCGTGGAACTTACTTGAAAGTTGTGGAAGAGTTTGGTGTTCCAGTGCTATAAATTAAAGGATGAAGTGACTTTGTGTCAAGCAAGCGGTGACTCGAAGTCCGGTGAAAACACTAAGTGTTCAACTATTCTTTAGTTTTGAAGCTCCTCAAGTTGAAGGAACCGGTGTGATCTACTAAGGGTTTTCTTCTGTGATCTAGGGGACTGTCTGACAATTTTGGAGGATTTTCAGGTGCACGTAAAGTGCACGCTACATCAAAGTACCCCATGGGTATGGCAGAGGTTTGTTGTAAAACCGAATGATTGACACGCATTGTAGAGGAGTGATGGGCGAGTGGAACTCGGTTTACGTGCGGTGTTGGAAGTCAAAGAAGCCGTTGTTATAGCAGTTCATCTCTTTGGTTTAAGAGATGTGATTTCATCCATGTACATCCAGAGTCCTTGTGCTTCAAGTGAGGGGAGCATTGTTAAGGGGCAGAATAAGTCTTCGGGGAAGCTACATAGTGGTAACCAGTGAAGGGAGATTATTTGATAGTCATGAGAGGGATCTCAAAGGTCTAGCAAGAACTCCGGGAGTTACAACGAGCTAAATCGTAGGATGGAGTAGATGGTGGAGACAGTTCTTCATCCAGAATGATAGACATGTAGTGGAGTACACTACAACTGAGATTGTCCGAAGTGGCAAGGGTGTTGGTAGTTTAGATGGAGGATCGAGATGAACGGTGTGAGCAGCGAGTTTGTATGCTCGGTTTGGGCTCAATGTAATGGGTAAGCTTGAGTCCCTGGTTAAGATGGTATTGGGGGCGACTTAAGTAAGTTGAATATTGTGGAGGTGGCGATCCAGGTAAGGAGAACCCACGGTGCTTGTGAACACAGTACGACCCAAAATAGTGTACTATATTTGATGGGCCCGGGATTTGGACCTCTAGTCCTCCGAAGGTACTAAGTGGCTTTAAATAGTTGTCATCAAAACCATGGTTTTAGTTGGCCATGTATGAGGCGTGTCAACCTAAGGTGGAAAGGAAAGTGGTGTTGTCCATGATTTAAGTGGATAGATTTGAGCTAGTCTTTGGGTAGAAGTTTATCCGAGATGGTAAAGTGACATTACTTCCGATCTATTCTAGCTAGTGTGGAGAAGCATCTTTCCGTTTACCATATTTAACCGCATGCCGAAAGAGTTGTCATCGTAGTTGTTACTCGGGAAGAACAATATATCATCACGTTGTGTTGGTTCTAGTGGTGAGCTCTCTGTCAGTGGTTCCGACCCGCTGATTTGGACCTCTCGTGTTTGAGTTGAAATGGTAGTTGGAAGTGTTGTTGATTGTCAAGAATCCTCATCCTTCGCACTCCTTGTATGGAGTACTATTACTATTTAGGTGAAATTTGATGGAGCACTTAGGCTTTGTGTGGAGTGCAGAGTCTTGAAGAAACCGACCATCAAGGACGAGATATCCTTTGCACACCCTTGTGGATTGGTAAGAGCGAGTAGATCTTGTGAGACCGTACTTGCGAGTAGCAGTGGTTATATGCGTAGGGTGCTGAATAGTCTAGATAATTCACGGAATTAGAATTCAGAGGTAGGGAAAGACTGTGGATGCAGCCAGGTGTTTTCGTGGCTCTTCCTGGAACAGTTGAGTCCTTTCTTCTCCAGTTCGTTTGGTCATATGTGTTTGTGACCTGTATTGCCCGAGCAGTCTCAATACATGGAGGTTTTTCATGTAGTCCAGTTTGAATCTTTGTGTCTGTTGATGAAGCTGAGCCAGGATGGTGTTGGCCAAATCATTCATTTCCTTGTGATGGAGCAGCCGGATCGAGAGTTGGAGTTTGACATTGGAGGTGAAGATTGAGGGTTGTGGCAATGTGAAGTTAAGGGAGTTCCTAGTGTGTTGGGTTGGTTTTACTTTAACAGCTGGAGCAGTGAACCCTTGGAAGTTCAATGGTCAAGGTCGGGAGTTTCTTGCGAAGAATGTTGGCCTTGGTCCCTTGACTTTGTTATGAGTCCGAATATGGGACCTCCTCTTGTGTACTTGCGGTTGTGTCTTCACGGCATCGAGGTCGTCGCCAATTTCAAGTGGGGGAGATTATGACGGATTCGATGAGCCAAACTGACGAGCTAAGTGAGCGAGCGGGTTGGCGAGCTAGGAGGTGAGTTGGATGGCGAGTTGGGTGTGATTATACCGGTGTTTATGCACCGGATCCGATCGAACTTCATTGTTAAGCATGCTCGGGCAGAGTAGACCGGGATGGGTGACCTCCTAAGAAGTTCCGGTGTCGCACCGTTTTTATGCGGCGGGCAAGGGGAATCCCTTAAAACTACCAAGTAGGAGGAATCCCGTTAAAACTACCAAGTGGGCGGAATCTTGTTAAACTACCAAGTCGGGCGGAATCCTGTGAAAACTAGCACTTGGGCGGAATCCCGTTAAACTACCAACTCGGGTGGAATCCTATGAAAACTAGCACTTGGGCGGAATCCCGTTAAACTACCAAGTCGGGCGGAATCCTGTGAAAACTATCAAGTGGGCGGAATCCCGTTAAACTACCAACTCGGGCGGAATCCTGTGAAAACTAGCACTCGGGCTGAATCCCGTGAAAACTAAGCGGGCGAATCCTGTGAAAACTAGCAAGTGTATAGTCCTTGTGGGTCTGTAGATCTCGTGAAGCTGGGTGATACCAGAAAGAGAGTGGTCAAGATCTGGGGAGGGGGATTATTCAATGTAACTCCGAGCATTATCGATAGAGTCCGACTCGGTGGTGTGTGTATGTGGTCTAGTGTTGCCTTGGTGTACTTTGGGCTGGGTTGTCCTGTAAGAGTACTTGGCCTGGGGCCTTCCTTATTGTACTTTTGGGCTATTTTGTCCTGGATGAGTTAATAAGACATATGTGTTCTCCCAGTTGTTTCTTGCATTGTTTTTTTCCTCTTGTGTTAGAGTGAATTTCCTTTCAGTGCAGATGTTTTTGCTTCCGCTAAATTAACCCATGTATTAGCAAGAATGCCATTGTGTTTTGAGTGTTCTTGTGCAGTAAATGTTATCTAAAATGTGCCCCTACTCATTTTTTTGGCTAACTCCTTCCATTCTCCCTCTCTTGTGCCTCGGTCATAATATTTTGCTTTTCGGGCTCTCAAAACCTTGGAAATGGCACCATTGGATAGAGCTCTTTCTCGGCTTTCCAGAAAGATAAAGTTTTCTTCCCGAATCCATGTATTTTGAAGTTATGGCTCGGCGGAGTTTTTTGGGAAAATTTTCCCCTGAAAGGCCTGCGGCCAATGAGATGCCACCATGTGGCACCTAGAGTGGCGAAGCGTGGGGAAATTTTGGAAAATTTTCCAAATGACCAAAAAGGTGCAAAAATTCGAATTTTTGCCCGCCAACCCGATTTGGCCCTATTTTTCCCTAAAACTTCAAATGGCCATATCTTTCGATCTAGAGCTTGGTTTTTCGCGTTCTTTATATCAATGGAAATCTGGTGAAATTCTCTACAAGATTCTAGGGTCATTTTTGCATTTTGATGGATTTTGGAGAGATAAAATTGAAAAACACCTCTAGACACGTGGTCATGGATAGAAATGACATTTCAACCACCGTTTTTAATGAAGAATGGCTCGCATTCTCTCCCAGCATGGCTAAAAATGTCAAGGGATGGGTCTGTAAGGATGCCCATGCTATTTTGAATGCATTTTGGTCAATGGTTGAATCCCTTCCATGTTTTCCCGTGTTTCTCTCTCCTGGGCTTGTCCTTCAGACCGTAAAAGCCAATTTTGGCTCATTTTCAAAGGGTGGAACATTTTTGTGTATTGCAGTCCCCTTTCTCACCTTAGAAGTAATTTTGATGGAATATCAGACCTTTTCTAAGAGCTACAACTTTATTTTACCTTCCGTCGGGTGTTGTAATGCAAGTGATTTTGATTATTAAAATAACAATACAACCTCTCGTGATTAGTTTTCATCCTCTCGCCTATGTTGTTTGGTTAATTTTCGATCCTTCATTACAATTATCAGTTTGTGCATGAGGTTCTTTTTGCATTTTTATGGACTTTGTCAATCTACAGAAGTAAAAAATGCTCACCACTCCTTTGGTGCATCACCTATTAGCATTAGTTTTAGTTTATCTGCATTCTCTATCTCTGTCTCCTTTGGAATTTAGGGTAGGATTAGGAATATAGACCTCTGCAACTTGTAAGTGATAAATCTGACCAGAGGAATTGAGGAACCAACCTCTAAACTAGATATTCCTTTCTCATTTTACAAGTCCCACACTTGGGGAAAGGATTCAATGTTGTGCAATCACACTGGATGCTAGTATGATCAAACTAGAAATCTGATCAACATCCAGGGGGTGCTGCTGATTTGCCACAACAATTTTGGCACACCGGTGGGACATAGAAGTCTTCATCTTCATTGCAACAAAATTTATGTGCATTTGTTGCAAGTTTCTTGCTTTAAAAGAGCTATAAATTACACATCTAGTGACTCCAAGGAAGAAGAATCAGCTGGTTTTAGTAGTACGGACCTGAAAACTCATGAGAAGAATCACTACAAGGTCAAGAGTTGGAGAAGAATAGGTGTTGTTTGAATATCTGCAATTATCTCCAAGAATAAGGCAAAGTGGGAGGAGAATCCAAAGGTCTCCATCTCCACCAAATAGAACTCTCTCAACTCCTCCACACAGTAGGCCTTTCATTCAATCAACAAGGGTTCTAAGGCCAATCGAATGGCACAAAACAACCCCTATGTCAATTTCACTTTGAAGCAGCCCACTTACTCTCAATGCACAAAATCTAATCCCATTTGCAGTATTGAAGAACATTCCATACTTCACTGGAGAAAATCAGACCACTCCTGGTGATCATGTTAAGGATATTGCTAACATTTGTGCAATCCATGAGATCAATGAGATGCAAGTTTGTCAAACTGCTGGCATCTTCATTCAAAGGGAAAGCTTTGCAATGGTTCAGGAGTCTTGCCTTAGGTTCTATTCAAAATTAGAATCAGCTATGTATAGCCCTCCATGAGAAGTTTGGGGAAAAGGGAGACAACTTGTCCCTTTTGGAGCAGCTGACAACTATCAAAAGAGCTCCCAATGAGTAGCTGATTAATTTTAATTTCAGATTTCAAAGGACTTGGGAGAGAATTCCAAGTGGCGGTTATGCCAATAGCAGAATAGAAAGGTGTTTTTCTTTATTACCTTAAAGCTTTAAATTCTGATATTTCTATGTTAATTCAGTCCATGGGAGGCACAACTATCCCCATTGCTTATAGCATTGCTATTAGATTTGAAAATTGTTTGATTCAAGCTGGCAAGCTGGCTCCTAGGCCTCCAATGCCATTATTTCCAAGTTTAGAGAGCCAAGTACTAGCCAAGTGCCTAATTTAGCTTCTATTCCCACTCCTAGAAATCAGAATTCAAGTGAAGCTTCCACTTCATCTTCTAGTGCCTCAAATGAACTTCAAGAAGTCATGAAGCAATTGCAAAATCTAGGTAATGAGCTGGTTACACTCAAAAGGAAGCAAGCTCAAGGTTTTAGACCTTCCTTCCAGCCTCAATCTCAGCCTAACAGGCAGCCATATCAACCCCAAAGACCACCCAATCCAGCTACAAATCTAAATCAAGCAAGGCCTCCTGCCAATAGACCATTTCAGCCCTATAATCCCAATGCTACATCTGCATCTAAAGCATTAGTGCCAGTACAAAACAATATGGCTCAAGAGTATGATTGGTGTTTCCCATGTAATGAACCTCATAACCAGTCCATGTGCTTCAACGGTGCCTTGAATCAAGCATTAATGGTGACAACAACTGGTGTGGAGGGTGAAGGTAGTCAAAGAAATGACTAGCAACAAGAAACATTCTAGCAGCAATCAGCTCCAAATGATACCACACTTGTAAACTGGCAGGCAGAAGATTTTTGTGGCATGAACCAGACAGTTTCCCAAAGTGTTGCAGCCAACACAAGGTCAAAGAGGAGAAATTTGGGTGAAGAACAGCCATTGGCCCCAAGTAATTCATGACCTTCTATCACTCCACAAACTATTGGCAAGCAAAATGCAATCCCAAGCACACAAAGACCGCCTAAAACGGTTCCTAGGCCAACTCAAATGCCGGTTGTTGCTGCCCATATACAAGGGATGAATGTGCGAGGCCAAGGGAAACAAAAGGATACTTCATCCCCATTCAATATCATTGATCGGATGAAGAAGACAAATGTAAACATATCAATGTGGGAATTACTATCTATCCTGTGCCAAAGAGATTTGCTACAAGCTACCATGAAGGATTGGTCAACTTCAAATCAGCAAGTCCAAATGCAAGAGAAGGTGCTCAAAATGCTTCCCCCTGAGGGGAATCATGGAGGAAAGTGAGTAAGATGTTGAAGCCCCCTCCATTCTATGTTTTATTGATCATTGGGAACCAATTAGTACACAATTGCATGATTGATTCGGGGCGATGTAGTTCAAGAATGCCCAAGCAAATAGCTGATCGATTTGGGAATTCAAGATGAAACCATATCCAAAGGGGTGGTATAGTTGGATGGGACAGCAGAATAACAGTTGGAGTGATTAAAAACTTGAGTCTTACTTTGCATGCTTGTCCCAACGTGGTTGTTTTGTAAGATGTCTCAAAGTAATAGACCTTCCACCACTCTTTGCCCTATGTTTGTCAAGGGATTTCAAAAAGTTAAGATTGGAGGTTACTTATCTGGCGATTGGTCACACATGATGTTCGTAACAAGATATGGAACCAAAGCCATAATCAGGTCTGAATCTATTACAAACATTCACATTGAGCCTTACACTCCAAGTCGGATAAATGCCAATTGTTCAAAGCATTTGATCAAGAAGATTATCCAAGCACTGATGAAGCTGACACCAAGGTAGGAAGCATCCCAGATTTGACTCTTGATGAATGGGAAAGCAAGGTGCATGCTTTTGATCCTTATCAAGAAATAGAAGAATCTGAATTAGGAGTCTATTGCATGCATGAAGAAAATCAGCCTATTCCTAGCATCACCAAGCCAGACCACAAGGATGACAATGAGGTATGGCAGTTGTTTTTGATGGATCAAGGAGTAGAAAAGGTGCGGGAGGGGGAGCCATGTTGGTTTCACCTCAAGGAGTTAAGTATTATTCAGCTTTTAGATTTAGTTTGCATGCTCTAATAACATTGTTGAATATGAAGCCTTGGTGCAAGGATTTGCGCATTGGGCAATTAAGAGAGGAATAAAGAACTTGCAAGTCTTTGGTGATAGTGAGTTGATTGTCAACCAAGTTAAGGGGCAGCATGCTATCAAGAATGATCTACTCAAGTGCTACAAGAATAGGGTGTGGGACCTCATTGAAGATTTTGAGGGTTTTGGCATAAAATCCATTCCTAGAAAAGAGAATCAAGTTCTTTGACAGGCTGTAGAAGATTGAGGCAGCCTTTGACATTGTGGAGAGCATTCAAAAGGACAAGGTACAACCAAACATCTATGTGATTATGAGGCCTTTAGTTCCGGAAAACAATGTAAGTTGGCAAGTATTTGAAAATGATCAGCAAATCATCCATTTCTTGCAAGAAGAGGCTGAGTTCTCAGCCAAAAATTAGGAAAAGTTAGAGCAGTAGTATGGTGACTAGGTGGTGCAGCTGAGAACCAACAAACTACCAAAGGGGCTTATTACTTTAGAGTCCATTTTCAATCCTAATGATCAGTTTAGGAAGGAGAAAGCAAACATCCAAGTGAAGGAAGAAGATTCAGTGTCCATCTCGGTAGGAGAAGGCAAATCACTCCAAGTTGGCAAGATAACAACTGAGCAAGAAAGGTATGAATTCATACAACTTTTCAAGAGTTCCCGATGTGTTTGCTTAGAGCTATGAAGATTTGAAAGGTTTCAATCCCGAGTTAGCTCAACACACCATTGAATTAGATCCAAATACTAAGCCCATCAGGCAGAAACAAAGGCCAGTCAATCCACACATGGAGCCTCTCATGAGGAAAGAATTGGATAAGTTGATAGAATCAAGAATCATATTCCCTATCAAGCATTCTAGTTGGGTTTCCAACTTGGTCCCAGTCAGAAAGAAGAGTGGGGAAATCAGATTGTGTGTTGACTTCAGAGATTTGAATAGAGCATCTCTCAAGGATCATTACCCACTACCTTCCATGGAGCAGATTTTGCAAGTTGTTGCTGGCTCCGAAAGGTTTTCACTACTTGATGGCTATTCAAGGTATAATCAGATTATGGTGAAGGAAGAGATCGGTTCAAGATAGCCTATTTTACAATCCAAATGGGAACTTATGCATACTAGTTTGAAAATGCCATTTGGGCTGTCCAACATTGAATACCTTCCAAAGAGCAATGGACATGACGTTATAAATTTGATTAACAACATAATGGTTGATATATCTTGATGATATCACTATTTTTTCAAAAATAAAGTTTAAACCAATCTACCCTCATTCGAGACAAGTGTTCCAAAGGTGAGATAAGATTTGGAGTCTCCTTAATCCTAAAAATGTATTTTCTTAGCTCATGAAGGAAAGCTCCTTGGTCACATTTCTCCAAAGAAGGATTTCGTGTTTATCTAAATATTTTTAATGTCAATTCAAAATTCATCTTAACCCAAGTATGAATCGATTGCACATTTCAACAAAAGTTACAGGGTAAAGAATAGATGTTATTTCCTTTTAAATTCATCCATTAACATTTGAATAATTCCAAGTAAAGGAATAATGTTATATTCTCAAACTTATTCAACAATATCAAACCTATAATACACAAAAAATGCTTATTGAAAATATCACACTTTTACTTGTATTCATATCCATTAGAGAGAGAGAAATGGGAAAATACATTTATTCAACATTGATTGACCAAAACGAATGGACTTTGTTTATATCAAACAACATTACAACTCATGAAGATAGAAGAATGTAACTTCTTCCTTTCTCATTTCCTCATGGAGGAGTAATAGCTATCAATGTTGACAATCCATCTTGATATTTTAGACATCAAGAAGTATTGAAAACAACCATGTCTTCATTTATACTCAAGTTTCATTTGGAAAAATTCCAGATTACGGGCCATTTCCTCAACTAAGCATATTTTGCACAACTACGAGAGGTTCTAATCCTAATTCTACCCTAGATTGCAAAGGAGATAGGGATAAAATGCAAAAATGAAACTAAACTAAAGATGGTGATGCACCAAAAGGAGTGGTGAAACATTTTTTGCCATGTAAATAGACACAAATTCATGAAATGCAACAAGGGAAAACATACACAAGCTGATAGATGTAATTAGAGGTCTTAAAATGAAGTAAAACAATACAAACAGAGGACTGAAAGCATTCACAGAGTTTGCACTGTCAATTCCATGTAAAAATCTCTTGCATTCCACCATCAAAGAGGTATAAATGTTACAGTTCTGTGAAAAGGTCGATTCTTACAACTATCACTTGTTGGAGGTGAAAGAAGAAGTTTGCAATGCCAAAAAGTGTTCAACCCTCAAGAAATGAGCCAAATCTGGCTTTTACAATGCATGGGTCGAGCCCAGGAGAGAGAAAATGTAAAAAACATGGGAGCCCATTCCTCATTGATGGAAAATGCATTAAAACAACATGGAGGACCTTACAAACCCATACCCTGTCATTTTTGACCATATTGGAGAAGAATGCGACCCATTCTGTATTAAATTTGGTTGTTGAAATGTCATTTTGGCCATGACACGTACTAGAACTATTTTTGAATTTTCTCTCTCAAATTGAACCAAAATTAAGAAATTGACCATGGAATCATGTAGATAATTTTAACAGCTTTCCAATGATATAAAGAACGTGAAAATCGAGCTCGGATCAAAAGATATGATCATTTGAAGATTTAGAGCAAAACGGCCCAAAAACGGATCGGCGGGAAAAAATTTCAAATGTTACCTCTTTTTGTCTTTGGATCCAAAATGCCCACGCGTATGCCACTCTAGGTGCCACATTGCAGACTTCTCATTGGCCGCGGGCCTCAAATGGGAAAATTTTCCACAAAAACTCCATGAGCCATAACTTGAAAAATATAAGGAGTTAGGAGGCAAACTTTACCTTTCTGGAAAGCTGAGAGAGAGCTCTATCTGATGGTGCCATTTCCAGAAAGCCTTGAGTGCCTTAAAATCAAAAAATGTGGACTGAGGCACAAGAGAGGCAAGAACACAAGGAGTTAGCCACAAAAAATGAGCTGGGGCACATTTTGGATAACAATTTTGGCGACTCGGAGGGTCATCTGCCCTGCTAGATGAAATACCGAGTTACTGAAGCATCCATTGGGCATGGAGCCATCAAATATTCTGTTTAGAACCCCAACTGACTTAGAATGTGCAAGGAGGAAGATGGAATATCACATGATGGAAGCAAGGACTCGCAAAACATCTCCAGGGGACAACAGTGTGCCAAAGCACTTAGGGAAAGAAAAACTAACCTACAACAAAACAATGTGCAAAGCACTTGGAGGAATGAAAATCTAATCTAATATTTATAAGGTGGTAAATTTCCCTCTAGAAGCAAGCGTTGAGATAGATTCCATTAGCGGAATCTGTAGTTCTTCACCATCCAATGAGGCCAATTGGAAAGCATTATGTTCTTGCACTTCGTGACCATGTATGGGCCACTCCAAATGGCATCAAATTTTGAATGCCTTCCGGTTTTGCTCTATCCACATCTCATTTCAACACTAGATCTCCAACTTGAAAAGATCTAGCCTTGGCCTTCCTATCAAAGGTCTTTTTGATCAAAGCTTGATCCTTTTCCATTACTTGGGATGCCCGATTTTGACCTCTTAGCTCCATCAACTCTGCATATCTCACCTCCATGGGCTCAAACTCTAGCAACTCTAATTGCTTCATGAGTTCCAATGTTGGCAACTCAAGTGACATGGGCAAGATTGCCTCTCTTCCATAAACAAGCTTGAATGGAGAGTTACCTGTGGATCTCTTGGGAGTTATCCTATCAGCCCATAAGGCTGATTTCAGTTTGGTATGCCAAGACCTCTAATTCTCATCAAGAGTCCTCCTAATGATCCTCAACAAGTTCTTGTTTGTAGACTCATCCTGGCCACTACCTTGAGGGTAATAGTTTGATGAAGTGCTTAGGTAGATCCCATTCTTGATAGCCCACTCAGTCACCTTGGATCCAATGAATGCCAATGCATTATCTAAGATTATTGTAGCAGGTATACCAAATCTAGTTGTTATCCCCTCATAAAAGTCTAAGATGTTGGACTCATTTGCTTCATTGAGTGCTCTTGCTTGATCCATTTGGTGAAGTAGTCGTGGTTGTCAAAATCCATTTGTGCCCTTGACTTGAATTGGGATTAATGACTCAATGAAGTCCAAACCCCATTGCATGAATGGCTGGTCAACTGATATTGGATGCAATGGAAGGGCAGCAAGTCTCTCTTTTCCTGTGAAGAATGCACAATTCTTACACCTCTTAATCCATGCATAGCAATCACTAAAAATTTTAGGCCAATAATAACCAGCCTTCATGATTTTTAGAGCTGTCACTCTTGGTGCAAAATGACCACCAGCTGGTCCACCATGGAACTCTTCCAACACCCTATGAATCTGATTTGTGCTAATACATCTCAGCAGCACTCCATTCACATCTTTCTTGAACAAAACTCCATCAACAATGGCATATGGGACAACCTGTAATTTGAAGTGTCTTGTTTGGGTCTTGTTCATCTCCGGGGGGCATAGGCCTGTGTTTAGGAAGTGTATTATACCTTTTTGTCTAGTAAGGAGTGGGGGCAGCATTATATTCTTCTTGATTGTCACTTGGCTCATGGTTGTCTTGAACTGTCAAAACAGCATCTTCTTCATTACATACTTCTCTTTTGCTTCCCCAAAACCAGCTGCTCACACAATCCTTTCCCTCTTACCAACTTGGTGATCTTGATCTCAATGTCATACTCCATGAAACAGTGATCCAACCTGCCCTTTTCTCATTCAAATCTTTGTTGAGGAGGAAGTCCTTAACTCCCGACATGAGAGACCAACAACTGGACCTTGTTGTTTGAGACTAAATGCTTGAATTTATTCAAGCTTCGATTCTTGCCAAGTACATGCTTCTCAATAAAATAGTACTTCACCTCATAGTCATCTAGGCTCTTTGGCTAAAGAAGGCAATTGGCTGCTCATCATTATCCTTGTTTTCTTTGTACCAAAATGGCAGAAATAGTGTCATTACCTCAAATGCATAGAGGATGAAATCCTTGGAGAAGTCCGGGTTGATGAGAGTTGGTGCTTGAGAAATGGCTTCTTTGATTGCTTCAAAACTCTCCTTGCCTTCTCGCTATCCACTTGAAATCCATGCTCTTCTTTAACATTTTGGTGATGTGGTTTGACAAGGGCTACAAAATTCAGGACAAACCTCCGAACAAAGTTTATCCTCCCCAAGAAACTCTGAAGGGCTTTCTTGTGGCTTGGCAATGGTAGTGCTCTTATGGCTTCAACCCTCTTTGGATCAATTACTAATCCTTCTTTGGAGACAATATGGCCAAGGAGCTTTCCTTCATGTGTAAGAAAGATACACTTTTAGGATTTAAAGACACTCCAAATCTCCCGCACCTCGTGAAAACTTGTCTCAAATGAGAGAGGTGGTGCTGTTGCATTCTTGGAAAAAATAGTGATATCATCAAGGTAAATCAGCACCACGTTGTTAATCAAACCTTTAAACGCCATGTCCATTGCTCTTTGGAAAGTAGCACCAGCGTTGGATAGCCCAAATGGCATTTTTCTGTATGCATAAGTTCCCCATTTGGTTGTGAAGGCTGTCTTGAACTGGTCTTCTTCCTTCACCATAATCTGATTGTAGCCTAAGTAGCCATCAAGTAGTGAAAACCTCTCGAGCCAGCCACAACTTGCAAGATTTTCTCCATGGAAGGGAGTGGGTAATGGTCCTTGAGAGATGCTCTATTCAAGTCTCTGAAGTCAACACACAATCTGATCTCTCCAATCTTCTTTCTTATTGGAACCAAGTTGGCAACCCAACTAGAATGCTTGATTGGGAATATGATTCTTGACTCAATCAAATTGTTCAATTCCTTCCTCATGAGAGGCTCCATGTGTGGATTGGTGGCCTTTGTTTCACTTTGATGGGCTTAGTATTTGGATCCAACTCAATGGTGTCTTTGAGCTAACTTGGGATTGAAACCTTTCAAATCTTCGTAGCTCCAAGCAAACACATCAGGGAACTCTTGACACAGCTGTATGAACTCATACCTTTCTTGTTCAGTTGTCATCTTTCCAATTTGCAATGGTTTGTTCTCTTCCACCAAGATGGATACTGAATCTTCTCTCTTGACCTGAATGTTTGCTTTCTCTTTCCTAAACTGATCATTGGGATTGAAAATGGACTCCAAAGTGATAAGTCCCTTGGGTAGCTTGTTAGTTCTCAGCTGTACCACTTGGTCACCATACTGCTGTTCCAATTTTTCTTGATTCTTAGCTGAGAACTCAGCTTCTTCTTGTAAGAAATGGATGATTTGCTGGTCATTCTCAAATACTTGCCAACTGACATTGTTATCCGGCACTGAAGGCCTCACAATCACGTGGATGTTTGGCTGTACCTTGTCTTTTTGAATGCTTTCCACAATGTCAAAGGCTGCCCCTACTGCTGCAAGCCTGTCAGTAACTTGATTCTCTTTCCTAGGAATGGATTTGATGCCAAAACCCTCAAAATCTTCCATGAGGTCCCATACCCTATTCTTGTAGCACTTGAGTAGATCATTCTTGGTAGCATCTGTCCCTTGACTTGATTTATAATCAATTCACTTTGTCACCAAAGACTTGCAAGTTCTTTATTTTCTTCTTGATTGCCCAATGCATCCCTTGCACCAAGGCTTCATATTCAGCAGTGTTATTGGAGCATGCAAACTGAAATCTAAAAGCTGAATAGTACTTTACTCCTTGAGGTGAAACAAGCATAGCTCCACCTCCTGCACCTTGTCTACTCCTTGATCCATCAAAAACAAGCTGCCATACCTCATTGTCATCTTGTGGTTTGGCTTGGTGATGCTAGGAATAGGCTGATTTTCTTTGTGTATGTAATAGACCCCTAGCTTAGATTCTTCCACTTCTTGATAAGGATCAAAAGCATGTACCTTGTTTGCCCATTCATCAAGAGTTAGATCCGGGATGCTTCCAACCTTGGTGTCAGCTTCATCAGTGCTTGGGTGGTCTTCTTGATCAAATGCTAAACAATTGGCATTGATCTGACTTGGAGTGTAAGGCTCAATGTGGAAGTTTGCAATAGGTTCAGACCTGATTGTAGCCTTAGTTCCATACCTCATTTTGAACAGCATGTGTGACCAATCAACAGACAAATATCCTCCAATCTTGGCTGTGAAGTCCCTTGACAAACAAAGGGCAAAGAGTGGTGGAAGGTCTATGACTGATACATCTTGTAAAACAACAACATTTGGACATGCATGCAAGGTAAGACTCAAGTTTTAATCACTCCAACTGTTGCTACTATTGTCCCATCTAGCTGCACTACCCCTTTGGATATTGTTTCATACTGGAGCCCTAGCTGATTAGCTATTTGTTTAGGCATCACTGAGCTACTTGTCCCGGAGTCTATCATGCAATTGTGCACTAGCTGATTTCCAATGATTAATGAAACATAGAAAGGAGGGGCTTCAACATTTTACCTTCTTTGTCCTCCATGATTACCCATCAGTGGGCAACATTTGTGAGCACTTTCTCTTGCATTTGAACTTGCTGATTCGAAGTTGGCAGTCCTTTATGGTAGCTTGTAGCAAATCTCTTTGGCCTGGGATAGATAGGGATTCCCACATTGATATGTTGACATTTGTCTTCTTCATCTGATCGATGATACTGAATGGTGATGAAGGATCTCTTTGTTGTCCCTTTGTTTGCACATTCACTCCTTGCACGTGGGCAGCAACAACTGGTATTTGAGTTGGTCTAGGAGCTGTTCTTGGCTGCCCTTGTGCATTTACAACTGGATTTTGTTTGCCAACCACTTGTGGAGCCATGGAAGGTTGTGGATTGGTTGGAGCTAATGGTTGTTCTTCACCCAAATTCCTTCTTTTTGACCTTGTGTTGGCTGCAACACCTTGAGAAACTGTTTGATTCATGCCACAAAAATCTTCTTCTTTCCAGTTTACCAATGTGGTGTCATTTGGGGCTGATTGTTGTTGGAATGTTTCTTGTTGTTGGTTGTTTCCTTGACTGCCCTCACCCTCCACACCAGTAGTTATCACCATTAATGCTTGATTCAAAGCACCATTGAAGCACATGGATTGGTTATGAGGTTCATTGCATGGAAAACACCAATCATACTCCTGAGCAATGTTGTTTTGTGTTGGCACCAATGCCTTAGAGGAAAATATGGCATTTGGATTATAGGGCTGAAATGGTCTATTGGTAGGAGGCCTTGTTTGATTTATATTTGCAGCTGGATTAGGTGGTCTTTGTGGTTGGTATGGCTGCCTATTAGGCTGAGCTTGGGGCTGGTAAGAAGGTCTAAAACCTTGGGCTTGTTGCCTTTTGAGAGTAACCAGCTCATTGCCTAGGTTTTACAATTGCTTCATGACTTCTTGAAGCTCATTTGGGGCACTTGGAGATGAAGTAGAAGCTTCATTTGAACTCTAATTTCTAGGAGTGGGAGAAGGAGCCAAATTAGGTGCTTGATTGGTATTTGGACTCTCTAAACTTGGAAACAATGGCATGGAAGGTCTAGGGCTAGTTTGCCGGCTTGGATCAAACAATTTTCAGCCCTAATGGCAATGCTATAAGCCATAGGGATAGTTATGCCTCCATGGACTGAATCAACATAGAAATATCAAAATTTAGAGCTTTGAGATAATAGAGAAAAGCACCTTCTGTTGTTGGCCTAACTGCCACTGGAATTCTCTCCCAAGTCTTTTGAAATCTGAAGTTGAAATCGGTCAGCTGCTCATTGGGAGCTCTCTTGATGGTTGTCACTGCTCCTCAAAAGAGACAAGTTGTCTCCCTTATCTCCAAATTGCTCATGAAGTGCTATACATAGCTGATTCCAATTTGTGATAGAACCAGCTCCAAGGCTTCTAAACCATTGCAATGCTTTCCCCTTGAATGAAGATGCTAGCGGTTTGCTGACACCACTTGCATCTCATTGATCTCATGAATTGCACAAAGGTTGGCAATGTCTTTAACATGATCACTAGGTGTAGTCGATTCTCTCCAATGAAGTATGGAATGTTCTTCAAGGCTGCAATTGGAATTGGATGTTGTGCATTAAGAGCAAGTGGGTTCTTCTGCCAGTGAAATTGAGATAGGGGTTGTTTTGTGCCATTCTAATTGGCCTTAGAACCCTTGTTGATTGAATGAAAGGCCTACCAGGTGGAGGAGTTGAGAGAGTTGTTTGGTGGAGATGGAGACCTTTGGATTCTCCTCCCACTTTGCCTTACTCTTGGAGATAACTACAGATATTCAAACAACACCTCTTCTTCTCCAGCTCTTGACCTTGTAGTGATTCTTCTCATGAGTTTTCAGGCCTGCATTGCTGAAACCAGTTGATTCTTCTCCTTGGAGTTGCCATATGTGTAATTTATAGCTCTTTTGAAGTAAGAAAAATTGCAAGATGCACATCAATTTTGTGCTACAATAAAAATGAGACCTCTAAGGTCCCACCGATGTGTGCCAAAACTGTTGTTGCAAATCAGCAAGACACCCACGGATGCAAATCAATGTTCTAAATGATGTTTAGAGCATCCGGTGTGATTGCACAACATGGAAACCTCTCTCCAAGTGTGGGACTTATGAAAATGAGAGAGGAATCTCAGAATAGAGGTTGGTTCCTCAAACTCCTCGATTTAGATCTATATTTTTACAACTACGAGAGGTTCTAATCCTAATTCTACCCTAGATTGCAAAGGAGACAAAGATAAAAATGTAAAAATGAAACTAAACTAAAGATGGTGATGCACCAAAAGGAGTGGTGAAACATTTTTTGCCATGTAAATAGACACAAATTCATGAAATGCAACAAGGGAAAACATACACAAGCTAATAGATGTAATTAGAGGTCTTAAAATGAAGTAAAACAATACAAACGAGAGGATGAAAGCTTTCACAGAGTTTACATTGTCAATTCCATGTAAAAATCTCTTGCATTCCACCATCAAAGAGGTATAAACTTGTTACAAAGCTCTTGAAAAGGTCTGATTCTTACAACTATCACTTGCTGAGGTGTGAAAAAGTTTTTGCAATGCCACAAAAAATGTTCAACCCTCAAGAAATGAGCCAAAAATCGGCTTTTACAATGCATAGGTCGAGTCCAGGAGAGAGAGAAAATGTAAAAAATGTGGGAGCCCATACCTCATTAATGGTAAATACATTAAAACAGCATGGAGGACCTTACAAACCCATCCCCTGTCATTTTTACCATATTGGAGAAGAATGCGACCCATTCTTCATTAAATTTGGTTGTTGAAATGTTATTTTTGGCCATGGACACGTGCAGAACTGTTTTTGAATTTTCTCCATCCAAAATAAACCAAAATTAGAAATTTACCATGGAATCATGTAGAGAATTTTAACATCTTTCCAATGATATAAAGAAAGTGAAAATCCAATCTCTAGATCAAAAGATATGATCGTTTGAAGATTTAGGGCAAAAATGGCCCAAAAATGGATAGGGGGAAATTTTTCAAATTTTACCTCTTTTTGTCTTTGGAAATTTTTTCAAATTTCCCCACGCTCTGCTGGTCGGATCCCATGTGGCGGCTTCCTATTGGTGCGGGCCTCAAATGGGAAAATTTTCCACAAAAACTCCACAATAGAGCCATAACTTGAAAAATATAAGGAGTTAGGAGGCAAACTTTACCTTTCTGGAAATGCCATTTGGGCTGAGAGAGAGATTTATCCGATGGTGCCATTTCATAGAAAACCTTGAGTGCCTTAAAACAAAAAATATGGATTTGGAGTCTGAGGCACAAGAGAGGTAAGAACACAAGGAGTTAGCCACAAAAAATGAGTGGGGCACATTTTTGATAACATGGACATCAGAAGGCAAGGAGAGTTTTGAAGAAATCAAAGAAGCCATCTCTCAAGCCCCACTCTCATCAACTGAATTTCTCCAAGGATTTCATCCTCTATGCATTTGGGGGTGATGACACTATTTTGCAATTTTGGTATAGCAGAACAAGGAGAATGATGAGCATCCAATTGCTTTCTTTAGCCAAAGCTTGGAGGACTATGAGGTGAGATATTATTTCATTGAGAAGCATGTTCTTGTAGTAATAAGGAGCTTGAAGAAATTCAAGCATCTAGTTTCAAAAATAAGGTCAATTCCTAGTTTCTCATGTGGGAGTTAAAGACTTCCTCCTCAACAAAGACTTGAATGAAAAGAGAGCAGGTTGGATTACTCGTGTCATGGAGTATGACATAGAGATCAAGGTCACCAAGTTGGTCAGAGGAAAAGGATTGTGTGAGCAGCTGATTTTAAGCAAACAAGAAGAAGCATGCAATGAGAAGGAGGTTGTTTTGGCGTTGCAAGATAGCCATAAGCAAGGAAGCACTCAAGAGGAAAATAATGGTCCTTGTTGGAACTAGAGTATAATGCACTTCTAAGCACGGGCCTATGCTCTCAGAGATGAACAAAACCCAAAGAAGACACTTTGATTGCGGGTTGTCCCATATGCCCTTGTTGATGGTGTTTTGTTCAAAAGAGATGTGAATGGAGTACTGTTGAGATGCATTGGTACAAATCAGATTCATAGGGTGTTGGAAGAGTTCCATGGTGGACCAAGCTGGTGGTCATTTTGCACCAAGAGTGACAGCTCTAAAGATCATGAGGGTTGGTTATTATTGACCCAAGATTTTCAATGATTGTTATGCATGGATCAAGAGGTGCAAGAATTGTGCATTTTTCATAGGTAAAGAGAGGCTAGCTGCCCTTCCATTACATCCAATTTCAGTTGACCAACCATTCATGCAATGGGGTTTAGACTTCAATGGAGTTATTAATCCTAATTCAAGCCAAGGGCACAAGTGGATTTTAATGACCACATATTACTTCACCAAATGGTCAAGTAGTAGACTCAAGGAAGAAAATGAAGCTAGTATCCTAGACTTCTATGAGGGAATATTAACCAGTTTGGCATACCATCTATAATAATATCGATAATGCATTAGCATTCATTAGATCCAAGGTGTGAATGGGATGTCAAGAATGGGATCTACCTAAGTACTTCATCAAACTATTACCCTCGGGGTAATGGCAGTGAGTCTACAAACAAGAACTTGTTGAAGATCATTAGGACTCTTAATGAAAATCAAAGGTCTTGGCATACTAAATTGAAATCAGCTTTATGGGCTGATAGGATAACTCCTAAAAGATCTACAGGTAAATCTCCATTCAGCTTGTTTATGTGAGAGAGGTAATTTTTCCCATATCACTTGAGT
>CM031243.1:190001906-190034406 GCA_018340775.1 Taxus wallichiana var. yunnanensis
ATGTGTGTGTGCATGTGAGTGTGTGTGTGTGCGGAATCTCGTGAAAACTAGCAAGTGTATAGTCCTTGTGGGTCTATAGATATCGTGAAGTGGGTGATACCAGAAATAGAGTGGTCAAGATCCGGGGTTGGGTTGTATTTACCTCGTCTAGTTGTGACAATTGGTATCGGAGCGTAATTTGTGTCTAGGTTGGGTTGTATTTACCTCGTCTAGTTGTGTTTTGTTCACCCTTGACCCTGTTTGTCTCCCTAGTTTTGTGAGTCGGTTTAACAGATCAAGATCTCGTAGTGCCCTACTATGTTACCAAAGAGTGTAGTAGAGGGCAGCAATTACGGTGGTGTTTGTGGCGGTTGTCATTGAAATAAGTCGAGAGTCGAGGTCATAGTTGGCCTTTTTGAGCAAGTTGGTACCAAGTACCTAATTTTTTTAGCATCATGTTTGTGCGATTCAGCAAGCTCATGGAGAAGGTAGTGGCCGTGGAAGGGACGATCGTGGAACTTACTAGAAAGTTGTGGAAGAGTTTGGTGTTCTAGGCTATAAGTTATAGGATGAAGTGACTTTGTGTCAAGCAGTGACACTGAGTCTGGTGAAAGCACTAAGTGTTCAACTCTTCTTCAGTTTTGAAGCTCCTCAAGTTGAAGAAACCGGTGTGATCTACTAAGGGTTTTCTTCTGTGATCTAGGGGAGTGTCTGACAGTTTTGGAGGATTGTCAGGTGCATAGAAAGTGCACGCTACATTGTTGTCAAAACCGAATGATTGACAATGCATTGTAGAGGAGTGATGGGCGAGTGGAACTCGGTTTACGTGTAGTGTTGGAAGTCAAAGAAGTCGTTGTTGTAGCAGTTCATCTCTTTGGTTTAAGAGATGTGATTTCATCCATGTACATCTAGAGTCCTTGTGCTTCAAGTGAGGGAGCATTGTTAAGGGGCGAATAAGTCTTCGGGGAAGCTACATAGTGGTGACCAGTGAAGGGAGATTATTCGATAGTCATGAGAGGGATCTCAAAGGTCTAGCAAGAACTCCAGCAGTTGTGGCAAGCAGTTGTAGGATGGAGCAGATGGTGGAGACAGTTCTTCATCCAGAATGATAGACATGTAGTGGAGTACATTACAGCTGAGATTGTCCGAAGTGGCAGGGGTGTCGGCAGTTCAGATGGAGGATCCAGATGAACGGTGTGAGTAGCAGGTTTGTATGCTCGGTTTGGGCTCAATGCAATGGGTAAGCTTGAGTCCTGGTTAAGATGGTATTGGTGGCGACTTAAGTAAGTTGAATGTTGTGGAGGTGGTGATCTGGGTAAGGAGAACCCTGGTGCTTGTGAACACAGGTGCGACCCACAATGGTGTATAGTTCAACGGGCCTAGGATTTGGACCTCTAGTCCTCCGGAGGTACCAAGTGGCTTGAAATAGTTGTCATCACAACCATGGTTTTAGTTGGCCCTGCATGAGGCAGGTCAACTGGTGGAAAGGAAAGCTGGTGTTGTCCATGATTTAAGTGGATAGATTTGAGCTAGTGCTGGGTAGAAGTTTATCTGAGATGGTAAAGTGACATTACTTCCTGATCTAATCTATGGTTATGTCGGATCCCGAGCAGATGTGCATGGTGAAGATAGTGCAGAGAAGACAGACGAGGAAGATACAGGTGTGTTCAGCTGTGAGCATGCGGGAGCCTGTGTAGAGTTAGGGCGAGCAGTCCAAGTATCTAAGCAGCGCTTGATTTGGTGGTTGGAATGTTGAGGGGACAACATGTTCCTATTCTAGCTAGTGTGGAGAAGCGTCTTCACATTTACCATAACCGCATGCCCAAGGAGTTGTCATCGTGTTTGTTATTGAGGAAGAACAATATATCATCACGTTGTGTTGGTTCTAGTGGTGAGCTCTCTGTCAGGGTTCTAGACCTGTTGACTGGACCTGTGGTGTTTGAGTTGAAGTGACAGTTGGAAGTGTTGCTGATTGTCAAGAATCCTCATCCTTTGCACTCCTTGTATGGAGTACCAGTACTATTTCAGTGAAATTTGATGGAGCACTTAGGCTTTGTGTGGAGTGCAGAGTCTTGAAGAAGTTAACCATCAAGGACAGATATCCTTTTCCACACCCTTGTGGATTGGTAAGAGCGAGTAGATCTTGTGAGATTGTACTTGCAAGTAGCAGGTGGTTGTATGCAGAAGGGTGCTGAACAATATAGAAAATTCATGGAATTGGAATTCAGAGGTAGGGAAAGACTATGGATGTAGCCAAGTGTTTTCATGGCTATTCCTGGAACAATTGAGTCCTTTCTTCTCCAATTCGTTTGGTCATATGTGTTTGTGACCTGTATTGCCCAAGCAGTCTCAATACATGGAGGTTTTTCATGTAGTCCAGTTTGAATCTTTGTGTCTGTTGATGAAGCTGAGCCAGGATGGTGTTGGCAAAATCATCCATTTCCTTGTGATGGAGCAGCCGGATCGAGATTTGGAGTTTGACATTGGAGGTGAAGATTGAGGGCTGTGGCAATGTGAAGTTAAGGGAGTTCCTAGTGTGTTGGGTTGGTTTTACTTTAACAGCTGGAGCAGTGAACCCTTGGAAGTTTGATAGTCAAGGTCAGGTAGTTTCTTGTGAAGAATGTTGGCCTTGGTCCCTTGACTTTGTTATGAGTCTGAATAGGGGACCTCCTCTTGTGTACTTGTGGTTGGGTCTTCACGGTGTCAAGGGCGTCACCGATTTCAAGTGGGGGAGATTATGACGGATTCGATGAGCCAGACAGACGAGCTAAGTGAGAAAGCGAGGTTGGCAAGCTAGGAGGTGAGTTGGATGGTGAGTTGCTTGTGATTATACCAGTGTTTGTGCACCGGATCCGATCAGAACTTCATTGTTAAGCACGCTCGGGCCAGAGTAGCACTGGGATGGGTGACCTCCCGGGAAGTTCCCGGTGTCGCACCATTTTTATGCGGCCGAGGTGGAATCCCTTAAAACTACCAAGTCGGTGGAATCCCGTTAAACAACCAAGTCAGGCGGAATCCTGTGAAAACTAGCACTTGTGCGGAATCCCGTAAAACTACCAACTCGGGTGGAATCCTGTGAAAACTAGCACTTGGGAGGAATCCTGTAAAACTACCAACTCGGGCAGAATCCTGTGAAAACTAGCACTTGGGTGGAATCCCGTTAAACTACCAACTCGGGCAGAATCCTGTGAAAACTAGCACTCGGGTGGAATCCTGTGAAAACTATCAAGCGGGCGGAATCATGTGAAAACTAGCAAGTGTATAGTCCTTGTGGGTCTGTAGATATTGTTAAGCTGGGTGATACCAGAAAGAGAGTGGTCAAGATCTAGGGAGGGGGGTTATTCAATGTAACTCCGAGCATTATTGGCAGAGTCTGACTTGGTGGTATGTGTATGTGGTCTAGTGTTGCCTTGGTGTACTTTGGGCTGGGTTGTCCTGTAAGAGTACTTGGCACTGGGGCCTTCCTTATTGTACTTTTGGGCTATTTTGTCCTAGATGAGTTAATAAGACATGCATTCTCGTAGTTTTTTCTTACATTGTAAGTTTCCTCTTGTGTTAGAGTGAATTTCCTTTCAGTGCATATGTTTTGTGCTTCTGCTAAATTAACCCATGTATTTGCAAGAATGCCATTGTGTTGTGAGTGCTCTTGTGCAGGTAAACACTGAAGGCGTAGTCCGTAGCTTTAGTAGAGTTCTATTCCCATGGAGGAACTTGAAGCGAGCAAGCGGTGCCGCATGGTTTTAGCTTCGCCGAGCTGGCCTCGTGACAATTGGTATCAGAGCACAATTTGTGTCTAGGTTGGGTTGTGTTTACCTCGTCTAGTTGTGTTTTGTTCACCCTTGACCCTGTTTGTCTCCCTAGTTTTGTGAGTCAGTTTAACAGGATCAGTATCTGTAGTGCCCTACTATGTTACCAGCAAAGGTGTAGTAGAGGGCAGCAATTACGGTGGTGTTTGTGGCAGTTGTCACTGGAGTAAGTCGAGAGTCGAGGTCATAGTTGGCCTTTTTGAGCAAGTTGGTACCAAGTACCTAATTTTTTTAGCATCATGTTTGTGCGATTCAGCAAGCTCATGGAGAAGGTAGTGGCCGTGGAAGGGACGATCGTGGAACTTACTGGAAAGTTGTGGAAGAGTTTGGTGTTCCAGGCTATAAGTTACAGGATGAAGTGACTTTGTGTCAAGCAGTGACACTGAGTCTGGTGAAAGCACTAAGTGTTCAACTCTTCTTCAGTTTCGAAGCTCCTCAAGTTGAAGGAACCGGTGTGATCTACTAAGGGTTTTCTTCTGTGATCTAGGGAGTGTCTGACAGTTTTGGAGGATTGTCAGGTGCACAGAAAGTGCACGCTACAGCAGAGTACCCCATGGGTATGGCAGAGGTTTGTTGTAGAACCAGAATGATTGACAGTGCATTGTAGAGGAGTGATGGGCAGGTGGAGCTCAGTTTCCATGCAGTGTTGGAAGTCAAAGAAGTCGTTGTTGTAGCAGTTCATCTCTTTGGTTTAAGAGATGTGATTTCATCCATGTACATCCAGAGTCCTTGTGCTTCAAGTGAGGGAGCATTGTTAAGGGGCAGAATAAGTCTTCGGGGAAGCTACATAGTGGTGACCAGTGAAGGGAGATTATTCGGTAGTCATGAGAGGGATCTCAAAGGTCTAGCAAGAACTCCAATAGTTGCAAGGAGCAGTTATAGGATGGAGCAGATGGTGGAGACAGTTCTTCATCCAGAATGATAGACATGTAGTGGAGTACACTATAGCTGAGATTGTCCGAAGTGGCAGGGGTGTCGGTAGTTCAGATGGAGGATCCAGATGAATGGTGTGAGCAGCAGAGTTTGTATGCTCGGTTTGGGCTTAATGCAATGGGTAAGCTTGAGTCCTAGTTAAGATGGTATTGGTGGCGACTTAAGTAAGTTGAATGTTGTGGAGGTGGTGATCTGGGTAAGGAGAACCCTGGTGCTTGTGAACACAGGTGCGACCCACAATAGTGTATAGTTCAACGGGCCTAGGATTTGGACCTCTAGTCCTTCGGAGGTACCAAGTGGCTTGAAATAGTTGTCATCGCAACCATGGTTTTAGTTGGCCATGCATGAGGCAGGTCAACTAGTGGAAAGGAAAGATGGTGTTGTCCATGATTTAAGTGGATAGATTTGAGCTAGTCTTTGAGTAGAAGTTTATCTGAGATGGTAAAGTGACATTACTTCTTGATCTAATCTGTGGTTATGTCGGATCCGAGTAGACGTGCATGGTGAAGATAGTACGAGAGAAGATAGACAGGGAAATATACAGTGTGTTCAGCTGTGAGCATGCAAGAGCCTGTGTAGAGTTAGGGTGAGCAGTCCAAGTATCTAAGCAACGCTTGATTTGGTGGTTGGAATGTTGAGGGGACAACATGTTCCTATTCTAGCTAGTGTGGAGAAGCGTCTTCATGTTTACCATAACCGCATGCCCAAAGAGTTGTCATTGTAGTTGTTATTAAGGAAGAACAATATATCATCACGTTGTGTTGGTTCCAGTGGTGAGCTCTCTGTGAGGGTTCTGGACCTGTTGACTGGACCTATGGTGATTGAGTTGAAGTGGCAGTTGGAAGTGTTGCTGATTGTCAAGAATCCTCATCCTTCGCACTCCTTGTATGGAGTACCAGTACTATTTTAGTGAAATTTGATGGAGCACTTAGGCTTTGTGTGGAGTGCAGAGTCTTGAAGAAGTTAACCATCAAGGACAGATATCCTTTTCCACACCCTTGTGGATTGGCAAGAGTGAGTAGATCTTGTGAGACTGTACTTGCGAGTAGCAGGTGGTTGCATGCAGAAGGGTGCTGAACAGTCTAGACAATTCACGGAATTGGAAGTCAGAGGTAGGGAAAGACTGTGGATGCAGCCAGGTGTTTTCATGGCTCTTCCTGGAACAGTTGAGTCCTTTCTTCTCTAGTTCATTTGGTCATATGTGTTTGTGACTGTATTGCCTGTTATCCAAAATTCACCCCTCAAGGTAATTTTGATAACATGCATCAAATTATTCAATCCTGAGCAAGTAAGATTGATTCCAGGCCCAAAATAATGTTTTCGGGGTCCCCTCGGCCTTTTTCTAACTCCCCCATCCAAGAAGAAATCCCAACGAGTTAGAAAAAATGGAAAAAATGCAAAAATAAGGTTACAGGATTGTTCTAAGGCATTTTGGGTCTGAAGGGTTTGGGTCATACTGAGGTTCGTCGTACCAAGCTTGGGGCCAAAAAAGTAAGAAAATCAGCTAAGTCTTTTGTCCCTGTGCGGTCCAGCGGGACAATTGGTACATGAGGGATGCATGGGATACGAAAAGCCGAAACGGCCGAGAGCAAGAAAAATCATCCAAGTCTTGTTTCGCATAGTTTGGGACATCCAGGCCAAAAGTACGCGAGGACGCGAACCAGCCGATTCGCCACAAGATAGTCCATTTCGGGCGGTTCGGAGATATTTGTCCCAGGCAGTTTGGGATAGCCGAGGCCAAAGGTACGCGAGGGACGCATGGGACACGAAAAGGTGAAATGGCCGAAAAGAGACAAGGAGGCCCACGGACGAATCAGAACGTGCCACGTGTCAGAAGAGGAAAAGTTGGAAATTTGGCTAAGTGTTTCACCAAAATCCAAAAGGAGTGTTTTGGCCCGCTGCCCGACCAACGAATCAGGTCATGCCACGTGTCCAAGTGGCAAGAAATTTTCAAAGGATAAGCCCGCGGACAAACCAGATCCTGACACATGTCATCCAAGTGGCGGAGCACGGAATTTTTTTAAAAATTTCCCAAAATGCAAAAAGAGGTAAAATTCAAATTTTTCCCGCCGATCCGTTTTGGGCCTGTTTTTGCCCTAAATCTTCAAATGGCCATAACTTTCGATCCAGAGCTCAGATTTTCACGTTCTTTATATCAATGGAAAGCTGGTGAAATTCTTTACATGATTCTAGGGGCAATCTTGCATTTTGGTTCAGTTTGGAGAGAGAAAATAAAAAACACCTCTGGCACGTGATAATGGCCAGAAATGACGTTTCAACGACCAGCTTTAATACAAAATACAGTTCACCACTTTTACACCTACCGCCATAATGAGATGAATTAAATGCAACCTAGAAGTGGTTGGGGTAGATTTGGATTTCCTCTCTCTTCCCTCTCTCATTCTTCCTATAAATTGTAAGGAGGGGCTTCTTTCTAAAGGTTGGACATTCTTGTTTTGCTCCTCCCTCCTCTTCGGTAGGTGAATTTGTGGAGTTCGAACCTCCCATTTAAAACTGTAATGCAACTTTGCCTCTTGGCATTTCTGAGTGTATTTTATCAATCTTTGGATCAAGTAATGCATGTCGTGGATGATTCTCAACCCTCTCTGTGTTCATTTGCATCCTCCGATCTTTCACTCTGCAAATTTTGTTATATGTGCATGATCTTGCATCACATTTTAATGGTTTGTGTTTATTGGAAAGATAGGTGTTCTTCATTCCTCGGTGCATCACCTCTATTAGCTTAGGTTTATTTTTATGCATCTTCTTACCCTGTCTCCTTGGCAAGTTAGATTAGATTTTGAGTAAACCCTCTGTAATTTTTCGTGTGCATCTGAACAGAGGAATAAGAACCAGCCTTCTCTGGAGATTCCTTTCTCATTTTTGCAAGTCCCACACTTGGAGAAAGGATTCAATGTTGTGCAATCACACTGGATGCTAGTATGATCAACCTAGAAATTTGATCAACATCCAGGGGTGCTGCTGATTTGCACTAATAGTTTTGGGACCTTAGAGGTCTTTCACTTTATCTTTGTGAGTTGGTGTGTTCCTATTAAAGATTCAGCCTTTTGGAGGCACTTTCAAAAGCACATCTGGCGACTCCATCTGGTAAATAACTCATTCTCTGAGTTGCAGACCCATTTTCCATCCATCTTTCTTTCCATCTCTTTCATTCTTTTCCATTCCATGAAGTTGTGCAATCATGACTTCATTTCCATCATGGAATTCACATTTGACATATCACACCTCCAACATGTTTTATAAATCCTCCAAATCATCATTTTGGTCAAATTCAAAATCAGCATGTCTACCCATATGAGCAACAAGATTCAAAGTCAGTTTGGTTGTGAAGCACATCAAGAGCAAAAGGGTACACATGCAATGAAGACAATCAAATGGAAGATGCAGATTTTGTGGAAAAAATCTAAAAGATGGAGGTAAAGATGGTGCAATCAAGAGCAAGCAGCTCAAATGAAGGCTTTAATTGGTTGCGAGGACTCCTTGTCCATGGGGAGGCCCTTTTCCAAAACACTTCAGCCCTCGGGAGAAGCTGGAGTTCATAATGAAGATGCTTTGCCCCAACTTACACAATGGACAACGAAATAGAGGCCTATACACTTGGTGTTGAACAACCTTGTCAATGGGTAAGCTCTACACCATCATCTAGTTTTCTCTTCCCATTACTCAAAAGCATCATCTCATTCAGAATTTCAAATTCTAAATCCGATCAATGCTACCCCCAGAGTTAATTTCATTTCTCCATTCCCTAGTCTTCCACCACATCTCGATTCTTTGTCCTTTTTCCTTCCACATAGCCATTCCCTCCAAAAAAACAAGAGTTTCTACCTCCACCACCACAAAAATTTCCAAATCAATTGAGTTACAATCCACTTCTCCTCTTGTATTCCCAAATCCATGTTGGGAGGATAAAAATCAGAATGCCAGTCAAGGAAAATAGTAGCAGAAAGAAGAGCCAAACAAAGATAAAGAAATTCAAAGTCTAAAGAGTTGGGCTCTTAAATTTGGGATGAAAAAGATCCCCTTGATGGTTAAGCCTTCAGAAGAGGTCGGAGTTGGAGAACAAGTAGTGGTTAGGACTGATTTTGTGACTGCAAAAGAGGAGCAAATTCTAGTTGTGGAGGAGAAAATTACAGATCCAAGGGCTTTGAGCACAAAGCAGGCTACAGGAGAACCTTCAGTTCTTCTTTCTACTTCATCTCTCTCAAGTTCTAGTGCTAAAGAAGAGTTTGACCTCTCAAACTCAATGTTGGAGGATGAAAGAAACCATGATGATCAAGTTACAGATCAAGAGGACACCATGGAGGAAGTTGAGCATTTGCAGCAGGACAACAATAAGGTAGTTTATCTGTCAGATTTGGAGGACTGTTTTGATGAAGAAGAACCGGTTGAGTTTCCACCATTCTCTCTTTCATCATCCACGTTCCAAATACTTGAGCCTGTGGTCATGAAGGAGAACATTCATTTGCAGTAGCCTGCATCTTATAGCAGCTCTTTGGAACTAAGATTGGAAGATTTTAATCTTTCATGTTCTTCATTGGAGGAAGAGAAAGGGCAGAAAAGTCCTACCATTGCTTCCACATCACCCACCCAAGAAGGTCTACAAGAAGACTCCATTTTTGGAGTTGAAAATCAGAGCTATGGGCATATCAAACGGATCATACCTTGCCCAATAAGGTATTTGACTTCATTGGAGTCAAAGGAGAAGTCACAACCAGTCATGCTTGCTTCTAAGCGTGAGGGTGAGCTACAAAGTACCAAGGATCAGCTGTCATACCTCTTCAATCCAAATGTAGAGCAACTAAAAGAGGTATTGAATTTTCCTTCAGCTGATACCTTGATGATTTGGGTGGAAGACCAGCTTCTTGTTGATTTTCCATTCATCCAATCAGCCATGTTCAATGCCAAATCAGTTGCATGGTTGCCAATTTTGAAGAAAGGAAGCTATTTTGCACAACCAGTTGCTGGGTTTGTTTAGCCCACCTTTGCTTCCAATTAGAGTAAAGTAGGTAGGTTTTCTTTCAGTAAAAGAAGTGCTTGTGCACACTCTGCATGTTCCATTTGGAGCATGTATGATTTTCAGTTTTGTACATAGTTTTTGTGGTGCTGGTCTTGCTCTTGCACATTCCATTTAAGTGGGTTTCCAAGTGGCTTAGAGAAGAGGTTTTCAAAGTTCAGATCAGTTTGCAGGCTACAACTCATGACTCCATGCCCAATGGATGCTTCGGGCAACTGGTAACTTCATCCAGTAGGTAGATGACCCCGCTGAGTCACCAAAATTGTTATCCAAAATTCACCCCTCAAGGTAATTTTGATAACATGCATCAAATTATTCAGTCCTGAGCAAGTAAGATTGATTCGAGGCCCAAAATCATGTTTTTCGGGGTCCCCTCGGCCTTTTTCTAACTCCCCATCCAAGAAGAAATCCCAACAAGTTAGAAAAAATGGAAAAAATGTAAAAATAAGGTTGCAGGATTGTTCTAAGGCATTTCGGGTCTGAAGGGTTCGGGTCGTACTGAGGTTCGTCGTACCAAGCTTGGGGCCGAAAAAGCAAGAAAATCGGCTAAGTCTTTTGTCCCAAGCGATCGCGAGACAAAAGGTACATGAGGGACGTGAAAAGCCAAAACGGCCGAGAGTAAGAAAAATCATCCAAGTCTTTTGTTTCGCGCAGTTTGGGACATCCGGGCCAAAAGTACGTGAGGGACGCAAACGGCCGATTCGCCACAAGACAGTCCATTTCGGGCGGTTCGGAGATATTTGTCCTAGGTAGTTTGGGATAGCCGGGCCAAAGGTACGCAAGGGATGCATGGGACACGAAAAGGTGAAATGGCTGAAAAGAGACAAGGAGGCCCGAGATGAATTAGAATGTGCCACGTGTCAGAAGAGGAAAAGTTGGAAATTTGGCTAAGTGTTTCACCAAAATCCAAAAGGAGTGTTTTGGCCCACGCCAGCCAGCGATGAATCGAGTCATGCCACGTGTCCAAGTGGCAAGAATTTTTCAAAGGATAAGCTGCAGATGAACAGAGCGACACATGTCATCCAGTGGCGGAGTGCAAATTTTTTTAAAAAAATTTCCCAAAATGCAAAGCAGAGGTAAAATTCAAAAATTTTCCCGCCGATCCATTTTGGGCCTGTTTTTGCCCTAAATCTTCAAATGGCCATAACTTTCGATCCAGAGCTCGAATTTTCACGTTCTTTATATCAATAAAAATTTGGTGAAATTCTATACATGATTCTAGGGGCAATCTTGCATTTTGGTTCAGTTTGGAGAGAGAAAATCGAAAAATGCCTCTAGCACGTGATAATGGCAAGAAATGACGTTTCAACAACCAGCTTTAATGCAAAATGCAATTCACCACTTTTGCTAGGGTTCTCACCTCTTTGCCATAATGAGATGAATTAAATGCAACCTAGAAGTGGTTGGGGTAGATTTAGATTTCCTCTCTCTTCCCTCTCTCATTCTTCCTATAAATTGTAAGGAGGGGCTTCTTTCTAAAGGCTGGACATTCTTGTTTTTCCCCTCCCTTCTTCTCTTGGCGAGTGAATTTGTGGAGTTCGAACCTCCCATTTAAAACTGTAATGCAACTTTGCCTCTTGGCATTTTACAGTGTATTGTATCAATCTTTGGATCAAGTAATGCATGTTTGTGGATGATTCTCAACCCTCTCTGTGTTCATTTGCATCCTCCTGATCTTTCACTGCAAATTTTGTTATATGTGCATGATCTTGCATCACATTTTAATGGTTTGTGTTTATTGGCAAGATAGGTGTTCTTCATTCCTCGGTGCATCACCTCTATTAGCTTAGGTTTATTTTTATGCATCTTCTTACCCTGTCTCCTTGGCAAGTTAGATTAGATTTTGAGTAAACCCTCTGTAATTTTTCGTGTGCATCTGAACAAAGGAATAAGAACCAACCTTCTCTGGAGATTCCTTTCTCATTTTTGCAAGTCCCACACTTGGAGAAAGGATTCAATGTTGTGCAATCACACTGGATGCTAGTATGATCAACCTAGAAATCTGATCAACATCCAGGGGTGCTACTTGATTTACAATAACATTTCCCGAGCAATCTCAATACATGGAGGTTTTGATGTAGTCCAGTTTGAATCTTTGTGTTTGTTGATGAAGCTGAGCCAGGATGGTGTTGGCCAAATCATTCGTTTCCTTGTGATGGAGCAGCTGGATCAAGAGTTAGAGTTTGACATTGGAGGTGAAGATTAAGGGTTGTGGCAATGTGAAGTTAAGGGAGTTCCTAGTGTGTTGGGTTGGTTTTACTTTAACACACTGGAGTGTGAACCCTTGAAAGTTCGATGGTCAAGGTCAGGTAGTTTCTTATGAAGAATGTTGGCCTTGGTCCCTTGACTTTGTTATGAGTCTGAATAGGGGACCTCCTCTTGTGTACTTGCGGTTGGGTCTTCACGGCGTCGAGGGCATCACCGATTTCAAGTGGGGGAGATTATGATGGATTCGATAAGGTCGGACCGACGAGCTAAGTGAGCGAGCGGGTTAGCAAGCTAGGAGGTGAGTTGGATGGCGAGTTGCGTGTGATTATACCGGTGTTTATGCACCGGATCCGATCAGAACTTCATTGTTAAGCGCGCTTGTGCAGAGTAGCACTGGGATGGGTGACCTCCCGAGAAGTTCCCGGTGTCACACCGTTTTTATGTGGCCGGGGCAGAATCCCTTAAAACTACCAAGTGGGTAAAATCCCGTTAAAACTACCAAGTGGGTGGAATCCCGTTAAACTATCAAGTCGGGTGGAATCCTATGAAAACTAGCACTTGGGTGGAATCCCGTTAAACTACCAACTCGGGTGGAATCCTGTGAAAACTAGCACTTGGGTGAAATCCCGTTAAACTACCAAGTCCGGTGGAATCTCGGGAAAACTATCAAGTGGGTGGAATCCCGTTAAACTACCAACTCGGGCGGAATCCTGTGAAAACTAGCACTTGGGTAGAATCCTGTGAAAACTATCAAGTGGGCGGAATCTCGTGAAAACTAGCAAGTGTATAGTCCTTGTGGGTCCAGTAGATCTCGTGAAGTCGGGTGATACCATAAAGAGAGTGGTCAAGATCTAGGAGGGGTATTATTTAATGTAACTCGAGCATTATCGATAGAGTCGACTCTCGGTGGTGTGTGTATGTGGTCTAGTGTTGCCTTGGTGTACTTTGGGTTGGGTTGTCTTGTAAGAGTACTTGGCACAGGGCCTTATTGTACTTTTGGGTTGTTTTGTCTGGATGAGTTAATAAGACATATGTGTTCTCCTAGTTGTTTCTAGCATTATAAGATTCCTCGTGTGTTAGAGTGAATTTTCTTTCAAGAGTGTAGATGTTTTGTGCTTCCGCAAAATTAACCCATGTATTAGCAAGAATTCCATTGTGTTGTGAGTGTTCTTGTGCGAGTAAACACTAAAGGCGTAGTCCATAGCTTTAGTAGAGTTCTATTCCCACGGAGGAACTTAAAGCGAGCAAGCGGTGCCGCATGGTTTTAGCTCCGTTGAGCTGGCCCCGTGACAGTGTGTATGTGCGTGTGTGTGTGTGTGTGTGTGGGCGTGTGTGTGTGTATGCTTATGTGCACGTGTGTGTGCATGTCCAAGTGTGTGTGATGTGTGCATGCCTGCACGTGTTCATGTATAATTGTTTGTGCACTGTGCATGTGTGCGTGTGCATGTACATGTCCACATACGTGTGTGTGTGTGTGTGTGCATGTCCGCGTGTGTGTGCGTGTGGCGTGTACTGCGTGTGTGTGCATGTGCATGTGCGTGTGTGTGTGCGTGTCTGTGCACGTGCGCGTGTACATGTGCGTGTGCATGTTTGTGTGTATGTGCGTTTGCATGTGTGTGGTTGTGTGCATGTGCGTGTGCATGTGCGGGTGTATGTGGGTGTACATGTGGGTGTGTGTGTAGTGCCCACTTTCCTTGGACACTATTCAGATATTGATCCTGACACTATTGGTCACATTTTGGATATTATTATGTTTTGATGTAGTATGATGTATTAGGGACTATTATGGATATTATTATTTTTTTATTAGTATGATAGTTAGATGTTAGATCTGGATTAATATTGATCGGATTCGAGATATTTTCTTGATGATCATTAAGACATCAATATTATTATGTGGATGATGACATACTGGTTGACATGGACAGGTTATTGCTTTTGATTGTAGACATGTGACATTGATATTATGAATAGCTATAGTATAGAGATCTATTGGATGATGATATGGTTGCAGTTGAATTTAAATGATAAATGTTAAATTCTTGATAATGTTGTGATTTGGATTTAATAATTGTATGTTGCTTATATCATTTGGATGTTCTAATATGGCCACGAGGCCGAAGGGTCATATTGTATTTTGCAGGTTAAAAATCACAACAATGTCGGGGGACTGGAGACTAACCATATTGGAATTCAATGTGAAATCAACAAGGTCACCATGGCAACTATGTTTGAGTTATATGTTGTGTTTTGTTAGGATTTCCCATAGAGGGGATTTCCATTATTGTGACCATTGGGTATTTGTGTGCTTTATTTGTTGTGTCCTTTTTTAAAATATTGTTGTATGTATTTTATTTGTAATGTGCTCTTTATTTTACTTATTTTAATGTGATAGTATAATGTGAGAGTCTTATAGTTAAATTTCAATTATATTAATTGGGATGTGGAAGATAAATTAAATGTTATTGTCTTGGTTGAAAATGAAATTTATTTATATATTTTATAACCATATGGTAATTAAATATATGGTTGTGTCTAAAGTTTGTAATAAATAAATGTCATAGAAATAAATGTATTTTAAAAGAGTGTGTAAGTTACCAAGTATGGGTTGTGTAAGTGAAGTGATAGATTGTGTATGAAATTGTAAGAGGTTGTAAGAAGATTTTGGAAGGTCAGACACTCCATCTCTCTCTTAAAGTTCAAATTTGAGCTTGGAGGACAAATTTGGAGGCTTATGGGACAAGTTAAACTTGTCCCACACCTCTCAAAATCCTCCACCAACCATGTTTATTAATTTGGAGTCAAAATCAATTTATTTTATTGCATTTTGACATGATTTTGTGTGAGATTTGATTGCACTTGTCTTACAAATTTTAAATGCATTCCTTTTGGGGTATGGGCTACATTGTGTATGTAAGTAATTTTGTCATTTTCATTTATTATGATTTATTTTCCTTGATGTTGAATGCTTTTGGGATGAGGAACAATGATGTGGCATCCCACTTGGAATCCACATCATCCTCTCCCTCCATCTCCTTTAAAAATTAAAATTTCCTCTCATTTGGAGGTTGTTGAAAGTTGGAGATTTCACTCTTGGGTCAAATTTTCTTGCATTTTTGGAGCTTGCTTGGTGAAAGAAGTGGAATTACTTGTGCATGCATTCCTCTTGCTGATTGGGACTAGTTTTTGTGCAACAAAGAACCTGCTATTTTGGAAACAAGTCTCCATTATGGAGAGGTAGGCTCCCACTCTTTTAAAATTGCTGTATTTTCCTCTTTTAGCATGAATTTGAATGTGTTGTGTGTGTAATTTCTTTTGAGGGATGGGTAGAATGCTTAGGGCATGGTGTGGAGAGAAGACTATGAGGTTATCAGAGGAGGGATAAGGGATTTGCCATTGTTATTTGTTCTTGGGAGGGAATGTTGGTTTGGGATCCACCTAGGAAAGGAAATTGCTTGCATTTCCTACTTTGGGGGAGGTATAAGGGATAAATTTGGAGGAGGGATAAGGTTTATGGGATTGCTATGATCTTGGCAGTTTGCTCTTGGTGGATGCCCAAAATTCAACTTGGGAGGCATAAGGAGACCTCCATAGTTCTTGCTCTTGTTTGGCTTGCTTGTTCAAGCCTATGTGTTGTTTGAATAAATTCAAAAGCAGTTGAGAACTGTTGTCTTGTTTTAAATTGTACTTTTAATTGTTGCTTTTGTAATGTGAAAAGAATGTGGTTTGTTGTGAAAGAAGCCTTGTTGCCATGTGTTGGATTATCATGCTCCATTTCAATATGGTTGGGGCTCGGGGGCCAATGGGGAAAGATGGCTTCTCTTTTCCCATTGGATGTCTTGGTTGGGTGGAGAGCATTGTCTTTCCCCTTTCCTTATTGTGATCCAAATAAGAAAGAAGATGAATCAAGCATGCTACTATTTGGAGAGTTTTACAGTTTGACAGTCACCCTTTTTGTAATTTTAAATGAAATCCTTCCCACTCCAAGTGGATGAATGTAATTGATATTGAGATGTGAAATGCATACCTTGTAATTGGAAGTTGTAAATCAATTTGAGAAATGTTAAGAAGAATCATACTTATCTATTTTATTTGGAAAAGAAAAGGTGAATGAATTTTTGTACCTTGCATGTGAAATGTGAAAACCAAATCAGTAGGAAAGAAGTTCAGTTGAAAGTTTACTTGAATTATCAATCAAGGATAGCATTGATCCCTTTAAATTTGTATTTTTGTCAATGAATGAAGATCTGTTGAAAAGGAATAAGAATCTCTATTTTGGAATGTAAAAGAAGATGCTTATGGAATGAAATTCAACGTTATTTTCTTTACAAACTGTCATGTTAAAATTGAAAATCAGAGATGCATTTTAATTAGAGTTGAATCTTTGAAATTGTGAAGTAATGATATGGATTAAGTCATAATCTTATGCTCACCCAGAAGACAAATCACCATGCCAGTAAACTCATTGTTTTAAAGTTAAACCGGTAATGTGCATTGGATTAAATGAGCGATTCAACTTTATACTCAACAATAAATTACAAAACTTGAAATTTACACTTAGAAAGACTTAAGGAATCCAAATTCACTAAAACAATCAAGAATAAATCTTCAAAACTAAAAGAATTTCAATTCAGAGCTTGCATGGTCGTTTTTCTCGTCAAATGTCGGAAAATTGAAAATTGATATAAATTGATCAAATTGACATACTTAAAACATTCTAATTCTTCCCTAAGTTGATCCTCCATGTCTATTTGACATGTTGAGTGGAAGAAGAGTTCAAATTTTATCAAATTGAACAAATCTTACAAGTAGGAAAAATTGCCAGTTTTAAAATTATAATCCCTGCAGATCGATTTCTTAAAATTGACCCTTGAAACTTCACCAAATTCTAAAATTGATAATTTCTGTGCAAAGAGGACTCGAGAGCTTTTCGGAAAGTCCTTGTTTGCCTAAAATGGAGCTTCCTATCAAAAGTTATGGCCATTTGAAGTTTTACTTCAAAATGGCCATCCCAAACCAAAAATGAAATAATTCGACCTTAGAAAAATTTAAATTTTGAACTTTGGAAAAATTTCCTAAAAATTTTGCGGCCCCACCAACCTCTCATCCTATCAGAATTTTCCACGTGGCACCTTGGAGGGGCGGGCCCTTAATAAAATTTAAAAAAAAAACTTAACTTTTTGAAACTTTTGCCTTGGGAAATTTTTTCCAAATTTCCCCGCAACCTCGGCCCCCAACCAATCACATGCTGACACGTGGCAGGGAGGACTCGTGGATTTAGAAATGAAAACTTAACTTTTTGCCCTTTTGGAAAAATTTCACTTTTTCCTCCGCGACCCGCATCCCCGCAGCCAATAGGATGTTGACACGTGTCCCCATGGGTGCATGGGTCCATGCAATTCTTTTAACCTTTTAACCCATGGGCAAAAAAAAAAAATCTGAATTTTCTCCGTCGGCCTGACCCTAATCACAAAGCGCCATGTGGCCATTTAAGCAAGTGCGAGAGGCATGGAGGAAAATTTTCCTTTGGAAAATTGAGACTTTGGTTTTGGGAAAAATTTCAAATTTTTCCCCACGACCCGCTCACTTGCACCAATCACATGATGACACGTGGCATTTGGGAAAATTTTCCCAATTTTCTCCCTAACCCCGCCGACCTCCAAGGGAAAATTTTCCCCTAAAACTCCGCTGGCCATAACTTGAGTTTTACAAGAAGTTAGGAGGACTTCTATATATGGTTGGAAAGGTGAGGAAATTTCCTATCCAATGAGCCTTGTTTAGGAAAATTTTGATAACTCTAAATGTGTGAAAAATATAATTGAAGTTAAGGTCTTGATAGAGAGCAGGCGGCAATAAATTTCTCCCGAAACTTAGTAAAACTTGTAACCTCAAAATTGGAACCTTGTAAACTTGTTATAAGATAAAGATGGAAATCTTGTGTTTGGTTAATCAGAATCTATTCCAGAATCTATTTAGTTTGAAACTAGTATCTTGCTACTTGTTTGTAACCCTTCTTACAAAAAAAATTATTCCATAATTTTCCTAGTTTGTTTCTTGGTCTCAAGTGGCGGTTGAAGAAGGCATTATAGTGTGTGTGCGTGCGGGTGCATGTGCGTGTTCATATGTGTGTGTGTGTGCGTGTCCAAGTGCGTATGCGTGTGCGGGTGTGGGTGCATGTGCATGTGTGTGTGCATGTGTGCGTGTGCATGTCGATGTGCGTGTGCGTGTGCGTGAGCGTGTGTGTGTGCATGTGTGTGTGCATGTTCATGAGCGTATGTGTGTGTCCAAGTGCGTATACGTGTGCATGTGCATGTTTGTGTGTGTGCATGTGGATGTGCGTGTGCGTGTGTGTGTGCATGTGCATGTGTGTATGCATGTGCATGTGCGTGTGTGTGTGTGTGTATGTCTATGTGCATGTCTACACATGCGTGTACCGCATGTGAGTGCTTGTGCATTTCGTGTGTGTGTGTGTACGTGTGCGTGTACGTCACGTGTGTGTGCATTTGTGTGTGTGTGTGTGTGCGTGTGCGTGTGTGTGTGTGTGTGTGTGTACTTGTGCGAGTGCATGTGGGTGTGCGTGCGGGGGTGTGTGTGTGTGCGTTTTGTGCAGGAGTGCGGGTACATGTACGTGTGCAAGTGTGTGTGTGTGTGTGTGTGTATGTGTGTGTAAGTGCGTGTGTGTGTGTGTCCGCATGTGTGTGTGTTTGTGCACTTGCGAGTGTGTGTCAGTGCATGTGCATGTGCTTGTGCATGTGCATGCACGCATGTGTGTGCATGTCCAAGTGTGTGTGTTTGTGTGCGTGTGCGTGTGTGTGTGCTTATGCATGTGTAGGTGCGTGTGTGTGTGTGTGCATGTGCGTGTACATGTGTGTGCATGTTCGTGTGCGTGTACATAGGCACTTGCATGAGTGTGCTTGAGAGTGTGCGTGTAAATGTGTGTGTGCATGTGTGTGTGTGCGTGCGTGTGTGTGTGCGTGTGCGTGTTTGTGTGCACTTGTGAGTGTGTGTGGGAGTGTGTGTGTGTGTGTGTGCGTGTGCATGTGCATGCGCGCGCATGTGTGTGTGTCCAAGTGTGTGTGTATTTGTGTGCGTGTGCATGTGCGTGTGTCCATGCGCTTGTGAGTGTGCTTGAGAGTGTGCATGTCAGTGCATGTTCATGTGCATGTGTAAGTGTGTATGTGTGTGTGTGTGTGTGTGTGTGCATGTGTATGTGCGTGTGCGTGTGCGTGTGCGTATGCGTGTGTGTGTGCCTTGTGTGTGTGTGTGCATGTGCATGTGCGTGTGCGTGTGGTGTGCGTGTGTATGTGTGTGTGTGTCCAAGTGCATGTGCGTTTGTGTGCGTGTTTGTGTGCAGCAAGTGGCTGGGCATGTGGGTTTGTGTGCGTGTGCATGAGCTTGTGCGTGTGGGTGTGCGTGTGTGTGCGTGTGCGTGTACGTGTACACGCGCGTGTGTGTGTGTGTGTTTATTTACGTGTGTGTGTCTGCGTGTGCGTGTGCATGTACGTGTGTGTGTGCGTGTGCATGTGCGTGTCGTGTGTGTGTGCACTTGTGAGTGTGTGTGGGAGTGTGCATGTTAGTGCATGTTCTGTGCACGTTCGTGTGCGTGTGCATGTGTGTGTGTGTCTGTGTGTGCGTGTGCATGTGTGTGTGTGTGTCTGCGTGTGTGTATGTGCCTAGTATCTAGAAGTTAAGTCTAGCCGACCCCCATAGATAAGATAGTTCAGAAAGGGGCCCGTCCCTTCAGGACTACAGACTCAACACCAAGGATTCCCTATGTCACCCCCTTTCTCTATATGGGATCTCTATGGCTCCCCCTCGAGTGTGTGTGTGCATGTGCGTGTGCGTGTGCTTGTGCATTTGCGTGTGCGTGTGCATTTTCATGTTCGTGTGTGTGTGTGTTTCCGTGTGCTTGTGCATGTGAATGTGCGTGTGTGTGTGCACTTACGAGTGTGAGTGGGAGTGTACGTGTCAATGCACATTCATCTGTGTGTGCATTTTCGTGTGCATGTGCATGTGTGTGTGACTACGTATCCGTTTGTGTGTGTGTAAGTGTGTGTTTAAGTGTGCATGTGCATGTGCATGTGCTTGTGCGTGTACATGTGATGTGTGTGTGTGTGTGCATGTGTGTGTGTGTGTGTGCGTGTGCGTGTGCATGTGTGTGCGTGTGTGTGTGTGCGTGTGCGTGTGCGTATGTGTTTGTTTGTGTGTGTGTGTGTGCGCGTCTGCATGTGCATGTGTGTGTGTTTGTGCACTTCCGAGTGTGCGTAGGAGTGTGTGTGTCGGTGAACATTTGTGCTCATGTTCGTAATTTATTTATATATTTTATAACCATATGGTAATTAAATATATGGTTGTGTCTAAAGTTTGTAATAAATAAATGTCATAGAAATAAATGCATTTTAAAAGAGTGTGTAAGTTACCAAGTATGGGTTGTGTAAGTGAAGTGATAGATTGTGTAAGAAATTGTAAGAGGTTGTAAGAAGATTTTGGAAGGTCAAACACTCCATCTCTCTCTTGAAATTCGAATTTGAGCTTGGAGGACAAATTTGGAGGCTTATGGGACAAGTTAAACTTGTCCCACACCTCTCAAAATCCTCCACCAATCATGTTTATTATATTGGAGTCAAAATCAACTTATTTTATTGCATTTTGACATGATTTATTGTAAGATTTGTTTGCACTTGTCTTACAAATTTTAAATGCATTCCTTTTTTAGGATGGGCAAAAATGAAGTGTGTAAGTGGTTTGTCATTCACATTTATTAGGATTTAATTGACTTGATGTTGATTGCATTTTAGGGTGAGGAAAAATGATGTGGCATCCCACTTGGAATCCACATCATCCTCTTCCACCCTCTCCTTTAAAATTGGAATTCCTCCTCATTTTGAGGTTGTTGAAAGTTGGAGATTTCACTCTTGGGTCAAATTTTTCTCTTGCCTTTGGAGCTTGCTTTGTGGAAGAGCTTGGATTGATTCACATGCTTGTACATTGTTGTTTTGGGACTATGTTTTGAGCATCAAAAGAACTGTTGTTTGGAAACAAGTCTCCATTATGGAGAGGTAGGCTCTCACTCTTTTAATTTTTTTTTTTCCCTCTTTTAGCATGAATTTTTGAATGTGTTGTGTTTGCAAATCTTAGAGGGATGGGTAGAATGCTTAGGGCATGGTGTGGAGAGAAGACTATGAGGTTAATCAGAGGAGGGATAAGGGATTTGCCATTGGCACTTGTCTTGAGGAGGGAGTGTTGGTTGGAATCCACCTAGGAAAAGAATATGCATGCATTTCTTACTTTGGGGGAGGTATAAGGGATAAATTTGGAGGAGGGATAAGGAGGGGTTGAGGAGGGATAAGGTTTATGGGATGGTTATGTTCTTGGTGGTTGTTGTAGGTGGATGTCCAATTTCAACATGGGAGGCATAAGGAGACCTCCATAGTTCTTGCTCTTGTTTGGCTTGCTTGCTCAAGCCTTTGTGATTTTATGATTGTTTTCTAATGCAGTTGAGAACTGCTGCCTTGTTTTGATTTGTGTCTTCTTTGATTTTTATGATACATGAGTGTTGCTTGCATGTGAAAGAAGTCCATGTTGCCATGAGTTGAATTATCATGCTCCATTTCAATATGGTTGGGGCTCGGGGGCCAATGGGGAAAGATGGCTTCTATTTTCCCATTGGGTATCTTGGTTGGGTGGAGAGTGTTGCCTTTCCCCCTTCCTTGTTGTGATTCAAAGATGAATAAAGAAGAAGAAAACAACAAGCTGTTGTTTGGGGAAAGAATAAAATAGTTTGACAGTCCTCTTTTCTTGAGAAAATTGAATGTAACCCTTCCCACTTAGAGTGGATGAATGTAATTGATGTTGAAATGTGAGATTTCTTGTAAGAAAAATTGAGAAATGTAGCCCTTCCCACTTAGAGTGGATGAATGTAATTGATATCCATACTTGTAATTTTGAAATTTGAAATCAAATCAAATTGGAAAGGAGTTCGGTTGTAAAGCTATTTGACCTCTCAATAAAGGATGGCATTGATTCTTTTAATTCTGTTGGAATGTGCATACTGGATTGTATTGAATGTTTTGAATTACATTTGTTGTTTGAAATGGTATCCCTGTCAAAAAAAAAAAATGCGTGAAGAATAAACGACAGCATTTTGTTTCCTTGTTTTATTGTCAAATTTAGATATCAAAATGGTGCCATGTACTTTAAGTAATAAATTAGAGCAATAGGATGTTACAGATCAGAAATGAAAATGCTTCCACTTTGGAAATTGTAAATTGACCTTTAAATTGTTAGTAATTGAATTCTATTTTCTTTGGAATTTGGCACCGGAATTAATTCATTAAATGCACAGTTCAGATTCATAACTAAAATTAAGGAATGAGATAAGAAAATTTAGATGTATTAAGGTTTATAAACCTTGTGGAAATGCAACAATTAAAATGATCATCAAGAACTGCATCAAACTAGATTTTGAACTTGCATAATAGATTTCCTATCAAAAGATGCAAAATATATCAATTACAACCCAATACATAATTTGAACCTAGAAAACACTCTTTAACACACCCATGATCATCCCTCCATGTTCAATTTACATGTTGAGGAGAAAGGGAATCAAAATTGAACGAAACTTGCAAGTTGGAAAAACTGCCAGTTTTAAAATTATAATTCCCTGCAGATCGATTTCTTAAAATTGACCCTCTAAACTTCACCAAATTCTAAAATTGATGAATTTGTGCAAAGAGGACTCGAGAGCTTTCCGGAAAGTCCTCATTTTCCTAAAATGGAGTTTCCTATCAAAAGTTGTGGCCATTTGAAGTTTTACTTCAAAATGGCCATCCCAAACCAAAAATAAATTAATTCGACCTTAGAAAAATTTAAATTTTGAACTTTGGAAAAATTTCCTAAAAATTTCCGTGGCCCCGCCAACCTCTCATCCTATTAGAAGTTGCCACGTGGCACCTTGGAGGGGCATGCCCTTAATAAAAACTTAACTTTTTGAAAATTTTGCCTTGGGAAAATTTTCACAAATTTCCCGCAACCCCGCGGACCCCAACCAATCACGTGTTGACATGTGGCAGGGGGGTGCACGGATCAAAATGGAAAACTTAACCCTTTTTCCCTTTGGAAAAATTTCTCTTTTTCCTCCGCCACCCGCGGTGAATCACAAAGCGCCACGTGGCCATTTGAGCAAGTGCGGAGGCATGGAGGAAAATTTTCCTTTGGAAAATTGAGACTTTGGTTTTTGGAAAAATTTCAAATGTTTCCCCATGACCCGCCGGCCCGAACGAATCACGTGATGACACGTGGCGTTTGGGAAAATTTTCCCAATTTTCTCCCTATCCCCGCGGACCTCTAAGGGAAAATTTTCCCCTAAAACTCCGCCCGGCCATAACTTAAGTTTTACAAGGAGTTAGGAGGACTTCTTTATATGGTTGGAAAGGTGAGGAAATTTCCTATCCAATGAGCCTAGTTTAGGAAAGTTTTGATAATTCTAAGTGTGTGAAAAATCTAGTTGAATTTAGGGCTTGATAGAGAGCATGCCTGGCGATAAATTTCTCCCTGAACCTTAGTAAAACTTGTAACCCCCAAATTGGAACCTTGTAAACTTGTTATAAGATAAAGATGGAAATATTGTGTTTGGTTAATTAGAATCTATTCCAGAACCTATTGGTTTCAAACTAGTATCTTGCTACTTGTTTGTAGACCCTTCTTACAAAAAAAAATTATTCCATAATTTTCCTAGTTTGTTTCTTGGTCTCAAGTGGTAGTTGAAGTAGGCATTACACTTGGTATCAGAGTGATGGTTCAAAATCTTGGACCATTGGGCACACTAGAAACATTGAGACTTGAAACCTAAAACTAGCAAATTGATAATCTAGAAAACAAAACTAATTGAAAATTAGACATGTTAGTAAACTTAGAAAAATGAAGAAAACTCAAGGTAATGAAACTAACTCCCCCACTGCAGTCATGCAGGAGCTCGACGGAGCAGAGGAACATTCATAGAGGCTCGAGTCACCACCACCACCACCTCCACCACCACCACCACCACCACTAGACCAGGGTTTAGCAGCTATCCTACCACAGATTTTACAGACCCTCCAGGATGTTAATGCCACCTTACGCGGAGGATCAGTAGGAGGGCACTCAGGCAGACAGGACAGAGATACTTCCATTGAGGGACATGCACCTCCTCCACATGGTGAGGAGGATGGAGGAGAGAATTTTCATGCAGAGTCAGTCAGAGTAGATTCACCACCTAGGAGGCAGGGTGACAGAGTTCTGGAGCATAGAGAGAGGTCTCGGAGCCCTAGGCTTAGGGATGAGCTTATAGAGAGGCCAGAGGGGCGTTCAGACCACAATGCGAGATCATATCAGGGAGATCTTGAAGCTTAGGCCCTCACATTATTCAGGTGACATAGGTGGTTTCTAGGCAGAGGCCTGGCTGGTTAGCTTGAGCGGTTGCTTTAAGCTTTGTCCTTGTTCTAGCAACACGAAAGCTCGTGTTGTGATCCATCTACTGAAGGATGGAGCTGGAGTATGGTGGAGGATAGAGGAGTAGAAGCTCCATATAGATTTAGAGACAGTCACTTGGGAGCTGTTTGAGGAGAGATTCAGGAGTAGATACTTGCCACGGAGATTCATACAACGAGAGGATCGATGAGTTCCATGACCTTCGACAGGCTTCCCTTACAGTGGCCGAGTATGAGAGTAGGTTCCTGGACCTACTTTAGTACGTTGATTACATGCAGGATGAGCAGGTGCAGATCCACAGGTTCATCCGGGGCCTTAATATAGACATTGGAGGTGTTGTTTGGATCCACTGCCCACTAGACATTAGCAGAGGCCGTTGAGAAGGCCTACATTGTAGAGGAGACTCGGGGTAAAACCCAGTAGGCTAGAGACCGGGTTAGGAGCCGTATTCAGTAGAGTTGCAGGATAGTAGATCGAGGGGGTCGGCTCCTCTTCCTTGTGGTGGTCAGCATTCTTCACAGTCATCTTTCGTGCCACAAAGAAAAGAAGCAAATGAGTCCCACCCACCTTTTAGGCCTCCTCAGAGAGTTGATGCACAGAGAGGTCGGAGCATGGGGCCTCCTAGGGGTCCCACCAGGACACAGGGTGGAGCTAGAGCTCAGTCAGCAGGAGCTCGACCACAGAGGCCACAACAGACTATGGCTGGATCATCAGGGTCCACAACACCTACCTCTAGGGCACCTTCTAGCGGTGTTGCAGTTTGGAGGACGTCAGGTGGTTGCTTCGGGTGTGGAGTAGCGGGACACTTTTGGAGAGATTGCCCCCAGAACCCTAATAAGGGTAAGGCACCCATCTCAGAGCCTACAGTCGGAGACATGGGACAGAGTCACAGGATCTACGCAGCGGTTGAGAACCGCAAAGCCGAGCACGAGCAGCTAGATGGTCATTGAGACCCCAGTAGTATCGGAGGTGTTCCTACCTCATATTGTTTGACTCTAGTTCTTTTGATTCATTTATCGCACCATCCTTAGTAGAGAGATGAATGAGGCTGGTGGTTGTTAGACGGTGGTCATAGTTGGGATGTCGAGATGGCTTTGGGAGCCAAGGTCTTGGTAGACTCCTTAGTAAAGGAGTGTGTTGTTAACTGGGACCTTTCACCACCACTTCAGATCTTCACGCGTACTTCCTTTGGGCTCGTATGGAGTCATTTTAGGCATGGATTGGTTTTGCACATAGGGCTAGGATGGATTGCTATCATAAGACTATATCTTGTGCAGATGATCTTGGAGTTGAGTCGATGATTTTTGGGGTCAGGAGACCTGTTTCTATTCGCACTATCTCTGCTATGCAGCTCAAGCGATGTGTGTGACGGGGTTGTCAGATGTATGTAGCATCACCAAAGTGACCGGATAGAGGATGGGTCTAATGGGCCATCGCTAGATGACCATCCCATTTTGAGAGAGTATGCAGATGTTTTCCCAGGGGAGCTACCGGGATGCCACCCCCACGTGAGATTGATTTCCATATTGATCTAGTTCCAGGAGCAGAGCCTATCTCACGAGCTCCTTATCGGATGACCACCCCAGAGCTCTGTGAGCTCAAGTTGTAGCTGGAGGGCCTTCTAGAGAAAGGCCTTATCCATCCTAGTGTATCCCCTTGGGGTGCACCGGTTATATTTGTTAAGAAGAAGGATGGATCCTTAAGGTTATGCATAGACTATCGCCAGCTGAATAAGGTAACGATCAAGAATCATTATCCCCTGCCTCGCATTGATGACTTGTTTGATCAAATGAAGGGAGCCACGGTGTTCTCTAAGATCGATCTCAAGTCTGGGTACCATCAGTTGAGGATTATGGAGGCAGACATCCATAAGACTACTTTTTGTATGAGGTATGGGCACTATGAGTTCACAGTGGTGCCTTTCGGTTTGACAAATGCCCCCGCAGTGTTTATGAGTTTGATGAATGGGGTATTCAGGACCTTCTTAGATCGCTTCGTGCTCATCTTTCTTGATGACATTCTGATTTACTCACGTATGCATGAGGAGCACGAGGGGCACCTTCGTCAGGTTCTTCAGTGTCTTCGTGAGCAGCAGCTTTATGAGAACTTGGAGAAGTGTGCTTTCTTTCAGTCAGAGATACAGTACTTGGGTCATATCATCTCAGGGGAAGGTATCGTAGTCAATCCTTCCAAGATTAGAGCCATTATGGATTGGCCAACACCCACTATAGTGATAGAGGTGCAAACTTCATGGGGTTAGCAGGCTACTACAGGAGATTTGTTCAGGACTTCTCTCGGATAGCACACCCCATCACTTCCCTTCAGTGGAAAGGGAAGAAGTTTGTTTGGTAGATAGGTGTGAGTAGGCCTTTAGGACCCTGAAGGGATGCCTCACTACAACACCTATTCTTGCAGTGCCGGATCCACATGGTGATTTCTTTGTATGCACAGATGCTTCGTTGGTAGGCCTTGGAGGTGTTCTTATGCAGGAGGGCAGAGTTATAGCCTTTGAGTCTCACAAACTCAAAGATCATGAGCTTAATTATCCTACCCATGATCTTGAGCTTCATGGCAGTTGTGCATGCTTTAGTTTGATGGAGACACTTTCTCCTTGGTCAGAGATTCACACTTAGGACAGATCATTTGAGCCTTCGCCACCTCTTCACTCAGCCCAATCTAAACGCTCGTCAGAGGCGTTGGATGGAGTTTCTTTGTGAGTACGACATGGAGATAGAGCATGTGAAAGGGAAGGAGAATGTGGTTGCAGACGCTCTCAGCAGACGGAGGCATTTGAGCATGGCTACTTCAGTGAGCACAGATTTACGGAGCAGGATCCTTCAGCAGCTTCCTCTTGATAGTTTCTACATTGCAGCCCGAGCAGAGATTGAGTCCCAGAGACCCCTTGAGGGGAAATTTGATGGTTTCTCACTAGAGGAAAATGGTCTTCTCAGGCACAGAGGTCAGATTTATGTTCCTAGGGATAGAGACTTGAGGTAGGACATCTTGACAGAGGCACATCGTGCACCCTATTCAGCCCATCCTGGGGTGAAGAAGATGCACGCCACCTTGAGACAGTTATATCACTGGAGAGGTCTTCACAGGGATGTGGCTTAGTTTGTGTCACGTTGTTTAGAGTGCCAGAAAGTGAAGGCCGAGCATCAGCATCCAGCTGGCCTTCTCTATCCTCATGCTATACCGGAGTGGAAATGGGACACCATTTCCATGGATTTCATTGTTGGGTTACCAATGTCGAGATATCATCACGATGCCATCATGGTCACGGTTGATAAATTGACAAAAGTAGCTCACTTTTCACCGGTAAAGACCACCTATAAAGCTAGTGTGGTGGCACGTGTTTACTTGGATGAGATTGTCAGGTTACATGGGATTCCGTGAAAGATCATTTGTGACCGCGATCCTTTATACACTTCCCATTTCTGGACTACCATGCAGTATGTTCTCGGGACGAAGATTAACTTCAGCACAGCCTATCACCCAGAGACAGATGGACAGACTGAGAGGGTGAATCAGATTTTGGAGGACATGCTCAGGATGTACGTGATGGATCAGTAGTCTAAGTGGGAGGAGTATCTATACCTTGTGGAGTTTTCCTACAATAATAGTTTCCAGAGTTCTATAGGCATGGCTCCTTTTCAGGCCTTGTATGGTAGGGAGTGCAGGACACCCCTTAGTTGGGATAGGTTGGAGGATAGAGTATCTCTTGGACCAGCTCTCTTACAGGACATGGAGCAGCAGGTAGTGTTGATCAGGTAGAGATTACAGGAGGCACAGGATAGGTAGAAGAAGTACGCTGATCAGCATAGAACCGAGTGTAATTTTGATGTGGGCATGAAGGTTTTCCTTCGTGTTAGGCCACATAAGATCCCGATCCGTTATGGAAAAGGTTCTAAGTTATCTCCTGGTTCGTTGGACCTTTTGAGATCTTGGAGTGTATCGGCCCATTGGCCTACCATCTAGCATTGCCACCCAGCTTGTCTCGCATACATGATGTGTTTCATGTTTCTATTCTTAGGAGATATATCACAGATCCTTCTCATGTGCTGGATTGGACATCATTGCAGGTGTAGGATCAGGGACAGTTGATGGTGGATCCCATCCTGTATCATAGATCGTAGGACCCTAGGCCTTCGAGGCAGAGAGATTGATCAGGTATGGGTGAGTGGGATAGATATGATGAGACTGCAGCCACTTGGGAGGATGCTACTACTTTACGAGTATAGTTTCCACATTTGTTCCAATGACTTCCAGGAGGAAGTCGAGTCTAAGGGGAGGGGGATGTAGTGCCCACTTTCCTTGGACACTATTTAAGATACTGATCCTAACACTATTGGTCACATTTTGGATATTATTATGTTTTGATGTAGTATGATGTATCAGGGATTATTATGGACATTATTATGTTTTTATTAGTATATGTATTTTATTAGTATGATGGTTAGATGTTAGATCCTGGATTAATATTGATCTAGATTCAGATGTTTTGCTTGAGGATCATTGAGACATTTTTATTGTTATGTGGATGATGATATACTAGTTGACATGGACAGGTTATTGATGTTAATTTTAGACATGTGACATTGATTATTATGAATAGCTCTAGTATAGAAATCTATTGGATGATGATATAGTTACAAATTGAATTTTAATGATAAATATTGAATCTTGATATTTTTTGATTTGGATCTAATGTTTATATATCATTTAGATGTTACGATATGGCCACGAGGCCGAAGGAGGTATTTTGCATTTTACAAAGTTAAAATCACAACAATGTTGGGGGACTGGAGACTAACCATATTGGAATTCAGTGTGAAATCAACAAGGTCACCATGGCAACTGTGTTTGATTGTGTGTTTAGTTGTTAGGATTTCCCATGGGGGATTTCCATTATTGTGACCATAGGGGCATATGTGTGTTTTTATTATGTGTTCCCTTTTTAATTATTGTTGTGTGTATTTTATTTGTAATGTGCTTTTGTTTTAATTATTTAAAAGTGATAGTATGATGTGAGAGTCATATAGTTAAAATTTAATTAAATTAAATAGGATGTGGAAGGTGAAATTAAATGTTATTGTCTTGGTTGAAAATGAAATTTATTTATATATTTTATAACCATATGGTAATTAAATATATGGTTGTGTCTAAAGTTTGTAATAAATAAATGTCATAGAAATAAATGCATTTTAAAAGAGTGTGTAAGTTACCAAGTATGGGTTGTGTAAGTGAAGTGATAGATTGTGTAAGAAATTGTAAGAGGTTGTAAGAAGATTTTGGAAGGTCAAACACTCCATCTCTCTCTTGAAATTCGAATTTGAGCTTGGAGGACAAATTTGGAGGCTTATGGGACAAGTTAAACTTGTCCCACACCTCTCAAAATCCTCCACCAATCATGTTTATTATATTGGAGTCAAAATCAACTTATTTTATTGCATTTTGACATGATTTATTATAAGATTTGTTTGCACTTGTCTTACAAATTTTAAATGCATTCCTTTTTTTTAGGATGGGCAAAAATGAAGTGTGTAAGTGGTTTGTCATTCACATTTATTAGGATTTAATTGACTTGATGTTGATTGCATTTTAGGGTGAGGAAAAATGATGTGGCATCCCACTTGGAATCCACATCATCCTCTTCCACCCTCTCCTTTAAAATTGGAATTCCTCCTCATTTTGAGGTTGTTGAAAGTTGGAGATTTCACTCTTGGGTCAAATTTTTCTCTTGCCTTTGGAGCTTGCTTTGTGGAAGAGCTTGGATTGATTCACATGCTTGTACATTGCTATTTTGGGACTGTGTTTTGAGCATCAAAAGAACTGTTGTTTGGAAACAAGTCTCCATTATGGAGAGGTAGGCTCTCACTCTTTTAAAATTTTTTTTTTTCCCTCTTTTAGCATGAATTTTGAATGTGTTGTGTTTGCAAATCTTAGAGGGATGGGTAGAATGCTTAGGGCATGGTGTGGAGAGAAGACTATGAGGTTAATCAGAGGAGGGATAAGGGATTTTCCATTGGCACTTGTCTTGAGGAGGGAGTGTTGGTTGGAATCCACCTAGGAAAAGAATATGCATGCATTTCTTACTTTGGGGGAGGTATAAGGGATAAATTTGGAGGAGGGATAAGGAGGGGTTGAGGAGGGATAAGGTTTATGGGATGGTTATGTTCTTGGTGGTTGTTGTAGGTGGATGTCCAATTTCAACATGGGAGGCATAAGGAGACCTCCATAGTTCTTGCTCTTGTTTGGCTTGCTTTCTCAAGCCTTTGTGATTGTATGACTATTTTCTAATGTAGTTGAGAACTGTTGCCTTGTTTTGATTTGTGTCTTCTTTGATTTTTATGATACATGAGTGTTGCTTGCATGTGAAAGAAGTCCATGTTGCCATGAGTTGAATTATCATGCTCCATTTCAATATGGTTGGGGCTCGGGGCCAATGGGGAAAGATGGCTTCTATTTTCCCATTGGGTATCTTGGTTGGGTGGAGAGTGTTGCCTTTCCCCCTTCCTTGTTGTGATTCAAAGATGAATAAAGAAGAAGAAAACAACAAGCTGCTATTTGGGGAAAGAATAAAACAGTTTGACAGTCCTCTTTTCTTGAGAAAATTGAATGTAACCCTTCCCACTTAGAGTGGATGAATGTAATTGATGTTGAAATGTGAGATGTTACCTTGTAATTGGAAGTTGTAATTGAATTGAGAAATGTATTCTCTGTTTTACCTTGGGAAGATAATGTAATTGATATCCATACTTGTAATTTTGAAATTTGAAATCAAATCAAATTGGAAAGGAGTTCGGTTGTAAAGCTATTTGACCTCTCAATAAAGGATGGCATTGATTCTTTTAATTCTGTTGGAATGTGCATACTAGATTGTATTGAATGTTTTGAATTACATTTGTTGTTTGAAATGGTATCCTTAAAAAAAAAAAATGCGTGAAGAATAAATACAACATTTTGTTTCCTTGTTTTATTGTCAAATTTAGATATCAAAATGGTGCCATGTACTTTAAGTAATAAATTAGAGCAATAGGATGTTACAGATCAGAAATGAAAATGCTTCCACTTTGGAAATTGTAAATTGACCTTTAAATTGTTAGTAATTGAATTCTATTTTCTTTGGAATTTGGCACTGGAATTAATTCATTAAATGCACAGTTCAGATTCATAACTAAAATTAAGGAACGAGATAAGAAAATTTAGATGTATTAAGGTTTATAAACCTTGTGGAAACACAACAATTAAAATGATCATCAAGAACTGCATCAAACTAGATTTTGAACTTGCATAATAGATTTCCTATCAAAAGATGCAAAATATATCAATTGCAACCCAATACATAATTTGAACCTGGAAAACACTCTTTAACACACCCATGATCATCCCTCCATGTTCAATTTACATGTTGAGGAGAAAGGGAATCAAAATTGAACGAAACTTGCAAGTTGGAAAAACTGCCAGTTTTAAAATTATAATTCCCTGCAGATCGATTTCTTAAAATTGACCCTCTAAACTTCACCAAATTATAAAATTGATGAATTCTATGCAAAGAGGACTCCGAGATATTTCTGGAAAGTCCTCGTTTTCCTAAAATGGAGTTTCCTATCAAAAGTTGTGGCCATTTGAAGTTTTACTTCAAAATGGCCATCCCAAACCAAAAATAAATTAATTCGACCTTAGAAAAATTTAAATTTTGAACTTTGGAAAAATTTCCTAAAAATTTCGCGGCCCCGCCAACCTCTCATCCTATCAGAAGTTGCCACGTGGCACCTTGGAGGGGCATGCCCTTAATAAAAACTTAACTTTTTGAAAATTTTGCCTTGGGAAAATTTTCACAAATTTCCCCGCAATCCCGTGGACCCCAACCAATCATGTGCTGACACGTGGCAGGGGGGTGCATGGATCAAAATGGAAAACTTAACCCTTTTTCCCTTTTGAAAAATTTTCTCTTTTCCTCCCTGCCCGTGTGTGGCGAATCACAAAGCGCCACGTGGCCATTTGAGCAAGTGCGGAGGCATGGAGGAAAATTTTCCTTTGGAAAATTGAGACTTTGGTTTTGGAA
>CM031243.1:190049356-190061856 GCA_018340775.1 Taxus wallichiana var. yunnanensis
ATTATATTCACAACAATATTGGGAGTGGAGACCAACTACATCGGAATTCGAGAAGAATCCAACTAAGGTCACCATGGTAACAAGTAATTGTGTGTGTTAGAATTATTTGGTTAGGGGAAAATTGTGACCTAGGGGTCATGTGTTGTTTTGTTTTAATTTTCCTTTCTATTATGTTAGTATGTGTTTCTCTTAGTAAGTGAAATTTACTTGTGTTATTATTCATATTCTTTGGATTGGTATTTACCCCTTTATTAGCCATGGGTTGTAGTGTCTTAATTAAGCTAATTTGAATTTGTCCTAAACTAATTAAAAGATATGACCAAAAGAGAGTTCATTTATTAGGCTTGATTTACTTTGGATTTTGTGTGGAATGATGTGTGTTTGAGTTTTGAGTGTAGCACACTCTACCCCACATGGGAAACTCGAATTTGGCCTTAGAGGCCAAATTTGAAAGCTTCAGTGGACAAGTCAAACTTGTCCCACACCTCTTAAAACCCCATGCCAACCCTACCTATGGGTTGGAAGGCCAAATTTAGGGTCTTTTAGTGTTTTAGGGGGATAAAAAGGTAAAATATTAATTGCACTTTCTTTCAAAAATTTAATTTTGTCCTTTGGGGAAGTGGGCTTAAATGGAGTGTGTAAGGTGCTTGCCTTTCTTTCAACCACTTATTAATGGTGCATTGGAATATGAGGTTGACCAAGTGATGTGGAGTGGAGGGAAAAGGAGGTGGCATCCTACTTGGAGCCACATCATCCCTCCCTCTCTTTTCTCTATTTATTTGATCCTTTTGTTTGTTTTGGGGTTGGAGGTTTCATTTTTAGTCTCTTGTATTTTGGAGAGGAGAGGATTTTGAAGGAGTTTGTGGATTTTTGGAGCTTGTGGATGCTTGCTTGATCTTTGGAGGGATTTGAGACTTCATACTTGGAACAAGCTCTACCATGGAAAGGTAGGAGCTTCACCTTTGTTTGTATTATGTTTTCTTTTATTATATGTATGTGTATATATGTTGGGTTGAATGTTGTTGTTTGAAATGCTTGTTGGGAATGGGTAGAATGCCTAAGTTGGGAGTGGGAGGAGACTATGGGGAGTTTATTTGAGGGAGGCATAAGAGATCATTTTCTTGAGGAGGAGTTTGGGTTGGGTGCTCACCTAGTATGAGAAATGCTTGCATTTTCTCCTTGTTCTTACCTTGATGGAGCCATAAGAGGTGAGGGAGGCATAAGAGTGGATAGAGGGATAAGGGGTACTTGAGGAGGCATAAGAGTTGTTAGGGGTATTGTGTTTTGCATCGAGGCTTTTAGGTGGCACCCATTCCCATTGGGAGGCATAAGTGGCCTCCCATAGGTCTTACTCTTATGGCTTTCTTGATAAGCCTTGTGACTTTGTTGTTTTGATGGTTTCCCTCTTGTTGAGTTGTTGATTTTTGTTTTGAAGGATTATGGAATGAATGTGAAATTTCATGTTGAGTTATGTGGAAGCTAGTAGTTGTCCATGAGTTGGATTTTCTCCCATTATAATGTGGTTGGGGCTCGGGGGCCAATGGAGAGGATGGCTTCTCTTCTCCATTGGGTATCTTGTTTGGGAGGAGAGCGTTGCCTCTCCCCTTATTTTTTGTGAATCAAGCAAACTATTGGAGGAGCTACCTTGTTGATGTTTGTAGCATTGGAGCCTTGTTGATGACAATGTGAAACTACCTTGTATTTTTCCCCACCTAGAGTGGAAGAAAGTGTAATATTGCTTTGTATTTTAGCTTCCATTATTGTAAATTTGTTCCCACATTAAGTGGAAAATGCTGTATTAAGATTTTGAAGGAGAGTTGTATTGATCTTCATTATTATTAAGGTTGTAATGTGGATGGAATTGAAAGTTGAAGGAAAGACAATTTATTCTCCTTTAACTTGGCTTGGAACCTCATATGAGTGTATTGATCTTGTTGGAATGTTAGTAGTTCTTACTCTAAAACTTATTGGAAATATTGTTGAAACTCTTTTGTGGGATGTTGGGAAATTTACAAAAAAAATATATTAAATTTTGTTTTGTTACTTAAAAGAGATGTATTGGAAAAGTTGGAATATTAGTGCATTTTCTCTTCTTGTATTGTTGATGGAAAGACTTAAGTTTTAAATAGTTTTCAATATGCCAATGAAGTAATTTAAGTTCTAGCTCTATTATGTTTTTCCTCATTTAAGAATTTATTGTAAAACTATTTGCAAATTATTAAGGGAAATAAAATCAAATCTATTTGAAATCCCGTACAATGCCTATTAAATTGTGTAGAAAGAAATTTTAATGTAAAAGCTCTAAACTTATTAAGTTTATTACCCATATGTCCTTAATGCTTAATAAGGATACTAATATTTTAAATATTATTCATATTAAAGTAATATTAAAATTAATGGATTTACTATTATTAAATTTATATTAATACCAATATACTATTAATATTTCTTTATATTAACAAAGTATATTAATATAAACTACAGCCAAGAAATAATATTAATTATATATGCAATAGAATCCTACGTATGTATAAGTAGTTAATACGCTTCCCAAGGCCTATGAAATGTTCATATAATTGCAAAGCAAACTGTGCTCCATGAATATTCTGATATGAAACAGATCCACCTCTATGAGATTCTCTTCCACGAGCTACACCGTAAAACAGGTAAGGTCTCAATAGAAGATCTTTGTAATAAATTTCATCAGGTCTCCTCATAACACTCTCACTGTCCCTTAATCGATTTTGATAAAAATATCTTGAAGGCGAATCCCAAATTTGAGGATGCATTCGATACTGAATAGATAACAACATGGTTGGACAACCTGCTTGTTGGAAGCGCCCAAAAGGCTTCACCCATACTGCGCGACTCGCCACTGCCGCCCGGCCGCATACAATTGCAGGCCACCGCTGTTGTGATCCCGCCAAGAACACACCTCGCAACACCCAATGAAAGTGGAGGTAACATGCCTGCTTCACTAGCCTGTAGCTTCATCTATAACCACCACTTCAACCCACGCGGCACAGGGCAAAGTAAAATAAGGTAGGCCGACCACAAAAGGCTTAAGATTTGCAAAATACAAGGGGGGGTGCATAAGATTTGCGGATCTAAAAGTTAATAAATGAAGATATGCGGCAAAGAGTAGCCCAAAGATGCCAAAGGAGAGGGGGTTTAATGAAATGGCAGGTGGCTATTAAAGCCACCCACCCCAACCATAATTTCAAACTTAGGACTGAATGCAACACTACAAGTTATAATTTTGTCATTTTGTTCAAACTTCAATTATGAATAATCCACATTAAAGAAAGTAAATTTGAATGTTTTCCATGTCAAGACACAACATAATGAATACTTGATGTGACAATCAAAAGATTTAGTGTGTAAATCGATTTACATGGCAGCCACATAAGCAGTTAATCCATCTGGACTCCATTTAATTAAAAGAACTGATAAAAGTATGAGAATAAGTTTGATCTAGAATAAAATTACACACTTGTACTCCATGGTCCATGTGGATAAAATAATTTAAAAATTCTTACAATCAATGGAATGCCATTAATACTTAAATAAATCCAAGACGCATTGAGCAATGCGTTTATAGGAAGTGACACTGGTTTTGAAAGACACCTGATTGGGTCCCTGGTTTGATCATTATCACCTATTGATGGTGATGTGTTAGCTCAATATTTTTGGGGGAAGCACTGCTTGAATGAATAGCAAATGTCAAGGAGTTTCTGGGTTTGAAAATTTTGGGTTTTAGCTCTAGTTTGTCTATAGAAAAATTAAAAAAAAACTTCACTATCAATTTATTAAAATTTTACATTTTAATAAACTAAGACACAATAAAATGTGATAGAAAGAATGAAAGAAAGAAACATACCCCAATATAATATGGTAAATATAAAAAAAAAATACCACAACAATTAGGTGTGAGGCAATATAGAATTGTTTTCGATGTTTATTCTTTAGTAGTTGATCAACGTATTACCTTGTAATGTAAAAAAAAAAAAAAGTTGTAGTTTCAGTTATGTGTTTAGTGGAAGCAAGTTCCTAGAGCGTCGTCGTTTTTTCATGGCATCACACTTGGTATCAGAGCCGTGGGTTCAAAGCTTGGACCCTTGGGCACACGTAGAAAACATGAAACATGAACATTTAACCTAGTGCAGAGTTGATTCTTTTAATCTATAAAACCACAATGTTGATAATTATAGGAAACAACAAATTTAGAAAACTGGCACAAGACCTAGAACAATGAACTAACTCTCGCCTTGATCTGTGGGAGGCGTGCGGATTAGGCGAGGGGTCTCTTCATATAGACCGAGATATACCACCACCAGAGCAGGCTGTAGCAGCCATTCTACCTCAGATCTTACAGACACTCCAGGATGTCAATGCCGCTATACGCGGAGAGCCCTTGGGAGGACGACTTGCAAGACATAGTTTGGAGCCATCAGTAGATGCCTAGGTATCCCCTCGACACAGCGAGGAGCATAGGGCAGAGAACTTCCATGCGGAGTCGGCTAGGCAGAGTCACCACAGAGAGGACATGGGGACAGGATCTCAAGACATAGGAAAGGTCTCGAGCCCTGACAGAGGGAGGAGCATTCAGATAGACCTAGGATTCATCATACGTCACCGCAAACCATATCAGGAGATCCCGAAACTATGACCATCTCACTATTCGGTGATACAGGTAGTTTTCAAGCAGAGGCCTGGTTGGTGAGCTTGAGCGGATGCTTCAAGCTCTACCTTGTACTAAAGAACACGAAAGCTCAGTTGCGATCCATCTTCTGAAGGATGGAGCAGGAGTCTGGTGGAGGACCGAGGAGCAGAAGCTCCATGTTGACTCGAGACGATTACCTGGGAGCTATTTGAGGAGCGTTTCAGGAGTAGGTATTTACCTAGGAGATTTATACAGCAGCGGATAAATGAGTTTCATGACCTCCGTCAGGCATCGATGATAGTAGCTGAGTATGAGAGTCAATTTCTGGACCTACTCCAGTACGTCGACTATATGCAGGATGAGCAGGTATGGATTCACAGGTTCATCTGGGGCCTAAACTTGGATTTAGGTGGTGCAGTGCACATTCACTGCCCACAGACATTAGCAGAGGCCGTGAGAAGGCCTATATTATAGAGGAGACACGGGGGAAGACGCAATAGGCTAGAGACAGAGTTCGAGCCGTATCCAGCAGATGCAGGATGGTAGGTCAAAGGGGTCAGTTCCTCCTCCACGGGGTGGACAAAGTTCAGGTAAGCTTCATTCAGGCCACCACAAATAAAGAAGCAGAACAGCAGACCCCCACCTTACCGACCTCCTCAGAGATTTGATGCGTAGAGAGGACGTAGTATGGGGCATCCTCCTAGGGGTCCCATCAGACACACGAGGTGCGCCGAGAGCTCGCCGGCAGGAGCTCGTCAGAGAGACCTCAGCAGATTCATAGCCGGATCGTCAGATCTCGTAGCTCGACATCTAGAGTACCACCTGGAGCTACTTCCCACCGGAGATGACCAGCAATTGTTATGGTTGTGGGGTTTTGGGACATCATTGGAGAGATTGCCCACAGAACCCTAACAAGGGTAAGACGTAGAGCTTAGAGCCTACTATTAGAGATATGGCACAGAGTCATCGGATCTACGCAGCGGTCGAGAACTGCCAGCCGAGCATCGAGTACTGTGATTGAGATGACAGTAGTATTGGTGGTATTTCCACCTCTATATTATTTGATTCTGGTTCTTCGATTCTTTTATTGTACCATCCTTAGTAGAGCATTGTAGGGTGGTGGTAGTTAGCGGGTCGTGGTTGGGATGTAGAGATGGCTTCGAGCCAAAATTTCGTGAGACTCCTTAGTTAAGAAGGAGTGTGTAGTGGATTTGGGACCCTTCACCACTACTTCGATCTTCTGGATCCTTCCATTAGGATCTTATTTCTAGGCATGGATTGGTTGTCCGCTCACGAGCTAGAGTGGATTGTTACCATAAGACTATTGCTTTCATAGATGATCTTGGAGTAGAGTTAGTGATATCAGGAGTTAGGAGGGCCGTATCCATTCGCACCATCTCCACTATGCAGCTTAAGCGGTGTGCGCGACGGGGTTGTCGCGCTTGTTTACTTATTACGGTCGGATGAAGATCGAGGATGAGTCAAGAGGACCTTCCCTCGATGACCATCCCATCTTATCGAGTTTTCTGATGTGTTCCTGTGGAGCTACCGGGGTTACCTCCCCCACGTGAGATAGATTTCCATATAGATCTAGTTCCTAGGCAGATCCTATCTCACGAGCACCCTATCGGATGACTACTCCTAAGTTATGTGAGCTCAAGTTGTAGCTTGAGGGCCTTCTAGAGAAAGGCCTAATCCGTCCTAGTGTATCCCCTTAGGGTGCACCAGTGATCTTTGTGAAGAAGAAGGATGGATCTCTTCGGTTGTGTATTGACTACCGTCAGCTGAATAAAGTAATGATCAAGAATCGTTACCCCTTCCACGCATTGATGATTTATTTGATCAGATGAAGGGGGCTACAATTTTCTCTAAGATAGATCTTAAGTCAGGGTACCATCAGCTTAGGATTGTGGAGACGGATATTCACAAGACCGCATTCCGTACGAGATATGGCCACTACGAGTTCACAGTGGTACCTTTCGGTTTGACGAATGCCCCCGCGGTGTTTATGAGTTTGATGAATGGGGTATTCATGACATTCCTTGATCACTTCATGCTCATTTTCCTTGACAACATTCTAGTTTACTCACGCACACATGAGGAGCACAAGGAGCACCTCTCGCCAGTTCTTCAAGATATCTTCGCGAACAACGCCTTTACAGAACTTGGAGAAGTGTGCGTTTCTTTCACCGAGGTGCGTATTTGGGCCACATCATTTATGGGGAAGGTATCGCAATGATCCTTCTAAGATTCGAGCCATCATGGACTCAAGCTAGCACCCACTAGTGTGACCGAGGTGCGTAGCTTCATGGGTCTAGCAGTACTACAGGAGGTTTGTTTAGGATTTTCTCGATCACAAGACCCCATCACTTCCCTTCAGTGGAAAGGGAAGAATTTTTTATGGTCAGATAGATGTGAGCAAGCCTTCAATACACTAAAGGAATGCCTCACGAGAGCACCTATTCTTGCAGTGCCAGATCCTCAGGGTGAGTTCTACGTTTGCACATATGCTTCCTTGGCAGGACTTGGAGGTGTGTTAATGTAGGAGGGTAGAGTAGTTGCCTTTGAGTCTCGCAAACTCAAAGATTATGAGCTCAATTATCCGACCCATGACCTTGAGCTTGCAGCAGTGGTACATGCCTTAGTGCGGTGGAGACATTTTCTTCTTGGCCGGAGATTTACACTCAGGACCGATCACTTGAGTCTTCGCCACCTCTTCACGCAGCCCAATCTCAACGCTCACAACGGCGCTTGGATGGAGTTACTCTGTGAGTATGACATGGAGATAGAGCATGTGAAAGGGAAGGAGAATGTGGTTGCAGATGCCTTGAGTAGGCGGAGACATGTGGCTATGGCCACCTTAGTGGGTACAGATTTGCGGAGTAGGATCTTGCAGCAGCTTCCTCAAGATAGTTTCTACCTTGTACCATAGAGCAGAGATCGAGTCTCGTAGACCCCTTGAGGGGAGGTTTGATGGATTTTCATTAGAGGCGTAGATGGTCTTCTCGCACACGAGGTCGGATATATGTTCCTAGAGATGGAGGCTTGAGACAAGACATTTTGTTAGAAGCTCATCGTGCACCTTATTCAGCCCATCCCGGGGTGAAGAAGATGCACGCCACCCCGAGACAGCTTGTATTTTTGGAGAGGGCTTGGAGAGACGTAGCCTCGTTTGTGTCCCGTTGTTTAGAGTGCCGTGAGGGTGAAGACCGAGCATCGCATCCGGGCCTTCTTTATCCTCATGCCATACCGGAGTGGAAGTGGGACACCATTTCCATGGACTTCATCGTTGGATTACCTACGCCGAGATACCATCACGACGCCATCATGGTCATGGTGGATAAATTGACGAAGGTAGCTCATTTTTCTCCGAAGAAGACCACCTATACAAAGTGAGTGTCAGGCACGTGTATATCTTGATGAGATTGTCGACGCATGGGATTCCATGGAAGATCATTTGCAACCGCGATCCTTTGTACACTTCCCATTTCTGGACCACCATGTAGTATGTTCTCGGGACGAGGATTAATTTTAGCACAGCTTATCACCCTGAGAAAGATGGACAGACAGAGAGGGTGAATAAGATTTTGGAGGATATGCTCAGGATGTACGTGATGGATCATCAGTCGAGATGGGAGGAGTATCTGTATTTGGTGGAGTTTGCCTATAATAATAGTTTCCAGAGTTCTATAGGCATGGCTCCTTTTCAGGCATTATATGGCAGAGAGTGCAGGACACCTCTTAGTTGGGACAGGATTGAGGAAAGGGTTTCCCTTGGGCCAGCATTATTATAGGACATGGAGCAGCAAGTTACCTTGATCGACAAAGATCAGGAGAGGTGCAGGATGATGACGAAGAAGTATGCGGACCAACATAGGACAAATCACGCTTTTGAGGTGCGCACGAAGTTGTTTCTTCGTGTCAGATCGCATAAGATCCCTATCCGTTACGGAAAAGGTTCTAAGCTTGTTCCTAGGTTTGTGGGTCCCTTTGAGATCTTGGAGCGCCTCGGTCCCTTGGCCTATCGTCTAGCATTGCCACCTAGCTTATCTCACGTCCATGATGTGTTTCACGTTTCTGTGCTTAGGAGATATATTTCTAATCCTTCTCATGTGCTAGATTGGACCGCATTGCAGGTGCAGGATCAGGGGCAGGTGATGGTGGAGCCCGTACGCATTAGAGAGTGTAGGACCTTGGGCCTTCGCGGTAGAGAGATTGATCAGGTTCGGGTCCAATGGGACAGATATGATGAGACTGCAGCTACTTGGGAGGATGCTACTTTGCTATGAGGATAGTTTCCACACCTTTTCCAATGACTTCCGAAGGAAGTCGAGCCTAAGGGGAGGGGGATGTAGTGCCCACTTCCCTTCGACACCATTTTTGTTTTGTTGTTTTCGAGACCGATTACTTCACTTATGGATTTATTATGGGTTCTTAATTTAGCATGCTAGTAGATATCATGTATTACATCGGATCATTATTGATTTGATATTTATATGATGCATATGGTCTACCGTGGACATTTGATGATGATATTTGTATACTTTTGACATGGTTATTTATCTTTAATTATGACATGTGATATATTTAATCATATTCAAGAGAACTTGATAATTGGACTAATGTGATGATCGTTTTGACATAAATGAAATGTGGAATAGAAATGTGCTAGAAAGTGTAAGTGATATTGTACTTGTATAGATGATAGTAAATCATGTGTCATTTATTTTACACTATATTGTATATTTGGCATGAATGTTTTAATGCGGCCGATAGGTCAAGGAGGTATTCTCTGTTCTGCAGGTATATTATATTCACAACAATATTGGGGAGTGGAGACCAACTACATCGGAATTCGAGAAGAATCCAACTAAGGTCACCATGGCAACAAGTAATTGTGTGTGTGTTAGAATTATTTGGTTAGGGGAAAATTGTGACCTAGGGGTCATGTGTTGTTTTGTTTTAATTTTCCCTTTCTATTATGTTAGTATGTGTTTCTCTTAGTAAGTGAAATTTTACTTGTGTTATTATTCATATTCTTTGGATTGGTGTTTACCCCTTTATTAGTCATGGGTTGTAGTGTCTTAATTAAGCTAATTTGAATTTTTCCTAAACTAATTAAAAGATATGACCAAAAGAGAGTTCATTTATTAGGCTTGATTTACTTTGGATTTTGTGTGGAATGATGTGTGTTTGAGTTTTGAGTGTAGCACACTCTACCCCACATGGGAAACTCGAATTTGGCCTTAGAGGCCAAATTTGAAAGCTTGTGGGACAAGTCAAACTTGTCCCACACCTCTTAAAACCCCATGCCAACCCTACCTATGGGTTGGAAGGCCAAATTTAGGGTCTTTTAGGTGTTTTGGGGGAATAAAAAGGTAAAATATTAATTACACTTTCTTTCAAAAATTTAATTTTGTCCTTTGGGGAAGTGGGCTTAGATGGAGTGTGTAAGGTGCTTGCCTTTCTTTCAACCACTTATTAATGGTGCATTGGAATATGAGGTTGACCAAGTGATGTGGAGTGGAGGGAAAAGGAGGTGGCATCCTACTTGGAGCCACATCATCCCTCCCTCTCTTTTCTCTATTTATTTGATCCTTTTGTTTGTTTTGGGGGTTGGAGGTTTCATTTTTAGTCTCTTGTATTTTGGAGAGGAGAGGATTTTGAAGGAGTTTGTGGATTTTTGGAGCTTGTTGATACTTGTGGGAATTTTGTTGGAGCTTGTGGATGCTTGCTTGATCTTTGGAGGGATTTGAGACTTCATACTTGGAACAAGCTCTAACATGGAAATGTAGGAGCTTCACCATTGTTTGTATTATATTTTTTTTTTTGTTATATGTATGTGTATATATGTTGGGTTGAATGTTGTTGTTTGAAATGCTTGTTGGGAATGGGTAGAATGCCTAAGTTGGGAGTGGGAGGAGACTATGGGGAGTTTATTTGAGGGAGGCATAAGAGATCATTTTCTTGAGGAGGGAGTTTGGGTTGGGTGCCCACCTAGTATGAGAAATGCTTGCATTTTCTCCTTGTTCTTACTTGATGGAGCCATAAGAGGTGAGGGAGGCATAAGAGTGGATGGATGGATAAGGGGTACTTGAGGGAGGCATAAGAGTTGTTAGGGGTATTTTGTTTTGCATTGGAGGCTTTTAGTCTGGCACCCATTCCCATTGGGAGGCATAAGTGGCCTCCCCATAGGTCTTACTCTTATGGATTTCTTAATAAGCCTTGTGACTTTGTTGTTTTGATGGTTTCCCTCTTGTTGAGTTGTTGATTTTTGTTTTGAAGGATTATGGAATGAATGTGAAATTTCATGTTGAGTTATGTGGAAGCTAGTAGTTTCCATGAGATGGATTTTCTCCCATTGTAATGTGGTTGGGGCTCGGGGGCCAATGGAGAGGATGGCTTCTCTTCTCCATTGGGTATCTTGGTTGGGAGGAGAGCGTTGCCTCTCCCCTTATTTTGTTGTGAATCAAGCAAACTATTGGAGGAGCTACCTTGTTGATGTTTGTAGCATTGGAGCCTTGTTGATGACAATGTGAAACTACCTTGTATTTTTACCCACCTAGAGTGGAAGAAAGTGTAATATTGCTTTGTATTTTAGCTTCCATTATTGTAAATTGTTCCCACATTAAGTGGAAAATGTTGTATTAAGATTTTGAAGGAGAGTTGTATTGATCTTCATTATTAAGGTTGTAATGTGGATGGAATTGAAAGTTGAAGGAAAGACAATTTATTCTCCTTTAACTTGGCTTGGAACCTCATATGAGTGTATTGATCTTGTTGGAATGTTAGTAGTTCTTACTCTAAAACTTATTGGAAATATTGTTGAAACTCTTTTGTGGAATGTTGGGAAATTTACAAAAAAATATATTAAATTTCGTTTTGTTACTTAAAAGAGATGTATTGGAAAAGTTGGAATATTAGTGCATTTTCTCTTCTTGTATTGTTGATGGAAAGACTTAAGTTTTAAATAGTTTTCAATATGCCAATGAAGTAATTTAAGTTCTAGCTCTATTATGTTTTTCCTCATTTAAGAATTCATTGTAAAACTATTTGCAAATTATTAAGGGAAATAAAATCAAATCTATTTGAAATCCCGTACAATGCCTATTAAATTGTGTAGAAAGAAATTTTAATGTAAAAGCTCTAAACTTATTAAGTTTATTACCCATATGTCCTCAATGCTTGATAAGGATACTAACATTTAAAATATTATTCATATTAAATTAATATTAAAATTAATCGATTTACTACCATTAAATTTATATTAATACCAATCTACTATTAATATTTCTTTTATATTAACAAAGTATACTAATATAAACTGCAGCCAAGAAATAATATTAATTATATATGCAATAGAACCTACGTATGTATAAGTAGTTAATACGCTTCCCAAGGCCTATGAAATGTTCATATAATTGCAAAGCAAACTGTGCTCCATGAATATTCTGATATGAAACAGATCCACCTCTATGAGATTCTCTTCCACGAGCTACACCGTAAAATAGGTAAGGTCTCAATAGAAGATCTTTGTAATAAATTTCATCAGGTCTCCTCGTAACACTCTCACTGTCCCTTAATCGATTTTGATAAAAATATCTTGAAGGTGAATCCCGAATTTGAGGATGCATTCGATACTGAATAGATAACAACACGGTTGGACAACCTGCTTGTTGGAAGTGCCCAAAAGGCTTCACCCATACCGCAACTTGCTCGCCGCCACAGCCACACACTGCAGCAGCCGCTTCTATAGATCCCCGCCAAGAACACACCTCGCAGCACCCAATGAAAGTGGAGGTAACACGCCTGCTTCACTAGCCTGTAGCTTCATCTA
>CM031243.1:190071856-190099356 GCA_018340775.1 Taxus wallichiana var. yunnanensis
CCAATTTGGAGGTTACAAGTTTTACTAAGGTTTAAGGAGAAATTTATCGCCAGAACTGCTGCTCTCTATCAAGCCATGAACTTCAACTGTATTTTCACACACTTAGAGTTATCAAAACTTTCATAAACCAGGCTCATTGGATAGGAAATTTCCTCACCTTTCCAACCATGTAAAGAAGTCCTCCTAACTCCTTGTAAAACTCAAGTTATGGCGAAAGCGAGTTTTAGGGGAAAATTTTCCTTGGAGGTCTGCATGGGGTTAGGGAGAAAATTGGGAAATTTTTCCCAAATGCCACGTGTCATCACGTGATTGGTTTGGGCCGACGGGTTGCAGGGAAAATTTTGAAATTTTTCCCAAAACCAAAGTCTCAATTTTCCAAAGGAAAATTTTCCTTCGTGCCTCCGCACTTGCTCAAATGGCCACGTGGCGCTTTGTGATTAGCCGCAGGCCGGCGGAGGAAATTTGGATTTTTCGCCCATGGGGTTAAAAGGTTAAAAGAATTGCATGGACCCGCGCACCCATGGGAACACTTGTAACGCCTTGATTTTTGTAAGTTATCATGGTGATTACTTTTCATAATGTTGTAACTACAGAAATGAAGATAAACATGTTAAGATATATCTTTGATCTTAAAGGAATGTGTTGTTAATCTGGACCCTTGTTTGCTGTAATTTGTTACTTGGGATAGAAGTTATTATTGCTTGTATGATTGCTGATGTGACAACAGATTTGTCGCATACTTGATGAACTCTATTCGCTGATTGACAGCACACCTTGAATCAATTCCATTGATCCAAGGTATCTGTGACCTTCTTGTGATCGCTTTGTCGATTTACTTTTAAACCAGACTGAAGGTTGATATAAATGTTGCAGCACCTGATTTCAGGTATAAATATCTGGTACGTAGATGCCAATGAAAAAGGTTCGATTCTCGAACCGCACACCGTTGTAACGCTAGACCACGTAAGGCGATAAAGGCCTAGATGCGGGTGGCTCAGGTATGTGGAACATGGGACGAAACATCCTGCATAGTGTTGAATATGAATGTCAGTCGGAAGGACTTGATTGGAAACTAATTAATTAAATAATAGGGGATTAAACCCTAACCTACCCCTAAGTTTTATCTAATATCCTAACTACTATCCTATATGGATTTTAGATTTTATAAGGGTGAAAATAGATGTAAATCCTACTAACCTATGAACTAGGCGAATGACCTAGATATGGACTAAATCCTAAACTAATCCTAACCTAAGGAAGGGGACGCATAGACCCATGTGGATTGAAAGGATAAGGAGGGAAGGTTGGAAATTAATTAGGACAATGAATGGCATCCTTACTGGTTGCAGCGCCAAGTTTGGCGAGAACATAGGGAAAGTTGGAGGCGTCTAGCTAGTTGTGAAACTAAACCATGATTGCATGCAAAAATTTGAAATTAGTAACTCGCCAACTTGAGTCGGCGGTTGCGTGAGGAAAAAGGAAAAAGGAATGCATTCAATGCATTAATTGTCTTGGTCTTAGCGACCAGCTCGCCTTGGAAAGAGGATTGTGAGGGAAGTTTGTTTGTTGCTGTGCGCATTTGGATTTTAGTTGCTCTGCATTTTGTTCCTCCATGGTTCTGTCGAACCTGCTGTAATTTTTGGTTATTGATTCTGTCTTGGGAGAAGCCGAGGGCTATTTTTAAGCCTGTGGAAGTAGGTGACTGTTTGGAAAGCTTTACTACTGTCACCGTGGAGAAGAATAGCTCCTGTGGGCGCGGTTTTCTTCGAGCTTCAAGAAAAATTACAGGCATGTTAAGCCCTTCTCCTTAAACCGTTTGCTTTTGCTTAATCGTCTCATTAAAACAACCCTGCTCTTATGAAGGGGGTTTGGTTATTCGATTTTGCTGTTATGTTGAAGTGATTTTGGGTTGAGTCGTTTTCTTTGTTGTATGTGACTTGAATATTTCTTTGCAAAATGGGTAAATGAAATGAATCTGTTCTTGTTGTATGAGTCTGCATTGATAGTATTGTGTAATCATTTCTATTACCCATTATGGATTTGAGTTGGTGAATGTACCAATGATGTGAGTATTGTTTTCTGAGTTCTGTGCATTCTTGTAAAAATGGAAGGATAAAAGGATTCGATATGACCTCTGGTTTGAGCTGTCATTATAAAACGAACACGACTTGGGTATTCTTGTTGCATTTTGAAGAAAATGAGTGTTTCTTTACTGAAATTATTAAGGAAACGAGTTTTCTCTTTCTTGCTTTTAAATTCTGAAAGTAATGGTAATTGGGTTTCATTGTGCATTATGGGTTCGGTTTGATGGAAGTGATAGTGATATGTAGATTGTTTTCTGAGTTCTGTGCGTGAATGGTTTTAAAAAAAAATGTGAGAATGCTTGATGAAACTGTGTGTGAGTTATTTTCTCTCAGTTGTATTACAAGATGCATAGAATACAAATTATTTAGGACAGTGGGCTTGTTTCATCGTTTTACTCTTATGCAATTTAAAACGATTAAATGCCTCCGTATTTGGTTTGAAATCAGTGAAAGAATTTGTTTTAGGAATTATTTACCTAATTCTAGAACTGAGTATCTGGGTATCTGCCGGATGGAATAGAGTTTACTATTTCAGTCTCCTTTAGACTCGATGATGAAATTATATGTATATATATATGTATATATATATGTGTGTATATATTCAAACTGCATTCTAAACTTCTTTGTTGTTTCATTAAAACTGAACTGAAGTTGAATTCTTACTTTAATGTTTGAAAAACGATTCTTTTTATTATTATGCTAAGAATCATGATTTTGTAACTAGCTGTACATTCTTGCTTGTTCAGACCTAGCTGGAAATGTTCGTTTGGGGAAATAACTATTGGAAAGGATTTTAATTGGAAGATTCTGTTGTTATATATATATATATATATATATATATATATATATATGTGGAATCAGATGCCAATGAGCTCTGATATGCTTCCTTGAATGGTGATTAGTAAGTTCTAACTACTGAAATATAATGTTAAAAGAAGTTATCCTATGGGTGCAGATCGGCCCTAATTAGTTGATAATCAGCTAAGCAATGAGAAGGAATGATATGAAACTTCTTCTTTTCATTCGATTATGGGTTTAAATGTTCTTTCTTTTGACTGTTTTCACTTCTTGTATAAATTATTTATTACAGTTATGATGAAAAGGAAGAGAATATTGGATGGATAATTTGAAGTAATGATTATTTCTTCTCTTATACGGTTGAGATTCTATATTTGATATTGAAGGAATTTCTTACTGCCTTAGGCGTAAGCATCAGCAATTAATTGTTGTTTTCCTTCTTTTCTAAATTAAAAGAAGTATTATGTTGTTGATGAATTTGAGAAATGACACCAGTATTTTCATGGTGAATGACTACTTTTCTCTTCTGCATTTGATTGTTTGAAATTGGATGAGTAGTATGAAAGGAAGGTAGTTCTGTTGGAATTCTTATTTGAAATATATCTCTTGAAATTTCAACTGTTAAAAAAAAAGGGAATAGAACTGACAGCAAATACATTAGAAACAACATTATATACATATGAGTATTAGTTCATACAGATGTTTTAATCTGGAACTACTTAGAGGAAATTACTTCTGTAGTAATTATTTGGGAGAAAGTTAGTAATCTTTTTGTTTGATTGGGATGGTAATTAGATGATTGAATGGCACTGAATGTGTGTTCCATATTGCAAATGTGTGAACAGAGAACATTAGTTTTAAAAGGAAATTGTGTGATCCAAACTGCATCAATTGGACAGAGAACGATTATTAAAACTTGAATGTGTGTTTGAATTATATAATTCATAATAGGGAACGTTGTATAGAAAAAAAAATTCCCTTGTTCTAGTATCTTAAAATGGGGATGTTATAGACATGTGTCATCACCCCATTGGCTGCGGGGGCGTGCGGGTGCGGAGAAAAAAGTGAAATTTTTCGAAGGCAAAAATGGTTAAGTTTTTCCATTTTGATCCGCGCACCCCCTGCCATGTGTCAAAGACGTGATTGGTTGGGGGCCGCGGAGTTGCGGGGAAAATTGAGAAATTTTTCCCAAGGCAATTTTTTTTAAATGTTAAGTTTTTATTAACGGCCCACCCCTCCAAGGTGTCACATGGCGAATTCTAATAGGATGAGAGGGTGGCGAGGCCACGGAACTTTTTGAGAAAATTTTTTGAAGTTCAAAATTTAAATTTTTCTAAGGTCGAATTATTTCATTTTTGGTTTGGGATGGCCATTTTGAAGTAAAACTTCAAATGGCCATAACTTTTGATAGGAAGCTCCATTTTAGGAAAACGAGGACTTTCCGAAAATCTCTCGGAGTCTTCTTTGTAAAAAATCAACAATTTTAGAATTTGGTGAATTTTTGAGAGTTAATTTTAAGAAATTGATCTGCAGGGTTTATATAATTTTAAAATTGACATTTTTCAACTTATAAGATTTGATTCAATTTTGATATTTCTTCTTCTGAGCATGTAAATTGAGCATTGAGAAATGGTCTTGGGTAAGTTTAAGTATATTTTCAAGGTCCAATTTAGATATTGGGTTGCATTTGGTAAATTTTACGTTTTTTGATAGTAAGTTGGATTGTGAAGTTAAAATTGGATTTGATAGAGTTTTTGAGATATTGTCTTAAATATGAAGTTCAATGTGGGTTCAATAGGACCTAATACATCTATAATACTTTGTTTCCTTTCTCAATTTTAACTAAAAATCTGAACTGTACATTTTTGATGGAATTCATTGCCAGAATTAAAGAAAGAAATAGAGATCATTTGCTAACAAGTTTATTAACCAATTTGCATCTTCCAAATATGGGGAGGCATTTCAAATATTATCTAAGACATTCAATTGATTCAAACAATTAATTGACAATTCATATGCAAAGTTTAAACTCTAGTTTTGATTTCAAACACAAGTACATTTATTGGCAATGCTATTTCTTAATCTCTTTCAAAACAGAGTTTTCATTTCACAACAACAACTTGGATCTAATACAACAATGAAATTTTGAGAAAGGAATGTAATTATTTATTTGATTTCCAACAATAATTCAACAGTTTATCTCTTTCTTTGAATTTCAAGTTACAATGCACAATACATATTTCTTTCTTTCACATTCTTCTCATAACACAGTATGGAATAATAATTCTTTACAATTCACTTATCACTTTCAACCTTTTAATTTCAATACAAGATGTCTTCTCATTACAATTAACAATACAAATCATCCACTTCAAAGTGGGAAGGTTACAATGAACTTGCTAAAAGGAAAAGACTGTCAAACTGATTTCTCCAAGCTCCAAACAGCAACAGGCTGATTTCTTCATCTTTTGATCACAACAAGGAAGGGGGAAAGGCAACGCTCTCCACCCAACCAAGACATCCAATGGGAAAAGAGAAGCCATATTTCCCCATTAGCCCCCGAGCCCCAACCATATTGGAATGGAACATGATAAAACAACACATGGCAACATAGCTTCTTTCACATATAACATACATTCACATGCACAAGGAAATGCACAAACAAAAAGATGTAGTTCTCAACTACAACAACAATTTCAATCAAAACAAAGGCTCCTTCTCCAAGCAAGCAAGCCAATCAAGAGCAAGAACTATGGAGGTCTTTATATGCCTCCCATGTTGAAATTGTGCATCCACCTAAAACAAACCACCAAAACATAACCATCCCATAAACCTTATCCCTCCTTATCCCTCCTCCAAATTTATCCCTTATACCTCCCCAAAGTAAGAAATGCAAGCATATTCTTTTCCCTAGGTGGATCCCAACCAACACTCCCTCCACAAGACAAGTGCCAATGGTAAATCCCTTATCCCTCCTCTGATAAACCTCATAGTCTTCTCTCCACACCATGCCCTAAGCATTCTACCCATCCCTCTAAGAATTGCAAACACAAATAAATTCAAAATTCATGCTAAAAGAGGAAAAACATCAATTTTAAAAAGTGAGAGCCTACCTCTCCATAATGGAGACTTGCTTCCAAAACAACAGTCTTTATTTCACCAAAAACCAATCCCAAATCAGCAAGGTAAATGTATGCACAAGCAAATCCACTTCTTCCACCAAGCAAGCTCCAAAATTCAAGAGAAATTTGACCCAAGAGTAAAATCTCTAACCTTCAACAACCTCAAAATGAGGAGGAATTCCAATTTTAAAGGAGAGGGTGGAAGAGGATGATGTGGATTCCAAGTGGGATGCCACATCATTTTTCTTCCTTCCCCAAGAGTGCAATCCACATCAACAACAAATCACCATTAAAGAAAAATGACAAAATCACTTACACACACAATGTAGCCCATACCCCAAAAGGAATGCATTTAAAGTTAAAAGACAAGTGCAATCAAAACTTGCCCAAATTAATATCAAAATACAATAAAATAGATTGATTTTGACTCCAAATCAATAATCATGGTTGGTGGAGGTTTTTGAGAGGTGTGGGACAAGTTTAACTTGTCCCACAAGCCTCCAATTTAGGCTCCCAAGACCAAATCTGATTTTCAAAGAGGATGGAGTGTTCTACACTCCAAAATCTACCTTACACAATCTATCATTTTACTTACACAACTCTTACATCCTCTTACAATTTCTTACACATGCATTTATATTTATGACATTTATTTATTACAATCTTTTATAAAGATTTATTTATTTACCACATGGTTATAATATATATATATATATATATATATATATATATATATATATATATATATATATATATATATATATATATATATATACATATATATATATATATATATATATATATATATATAATATATATATATATAAAGTCAATTTTTTATTTTTAATTTATATTCCACATCCGAATTAATATAATTGAAATTTAACTATAAAACTCTTACATTAAAATAATTAAAATAAAGAGCACATTACAAATAAAATATATACAACAATAATTTTAAAAAGGACACAATAAATAAAGTACACATATATCGCATAGTCACAATAATAGAAATCCCCCTTGAAATCCTAACAAAACAAAACATATAACTCAAACACAGCTGCCATGGTGACCTTGTTGATTTCACATCGGATTCCAATATGGTTAGTCTCCAATCCCCAAACATTGTCGTGATTTTAACTCGCAAAATGCCTCCTTCGGCCTCGTGGCCATATTAGAACATCCGATATAAGCAACATACAACTATTAAATCCAAATCACAGATTATCAATAATTTCACATTTATCATTTAAATTCAATTTGTAACCATATCATCATCAAATTCATTTAAATTCTAACCATATCATCATCCAATAGATTTCTATACTATAGCTATTCATAATATCAATGTTGTAGTGCCCACTCTCCTTTGACACTATTTAGACATTAATCGACCGACACTATTGATCATATTTTAGACATAATTATGTTTTGATATAGTATGATGTGTATATGCTAGATCATGGATTCCTATGGACATTATTATGTTTTGATTAGCATGATGGTTAGATGTTAGACTATGGATTAATATTGATTTGGATTCAGTTATTGTGCTTGAGGATCATTGAGACATTTTTATTATTATGTGGATAATGATATACTAGTTGACATGGACATGTTATTGATGTTAATTTTAGACATGTGACATTGATTATTATGAATAGCTCTAGTATAGAAATATATTGGATGACGATATAGTTACAAATTGAATTTTAATGATAAATATTGAATCCTTGATATTGTTGTGATTTAAAATTAATAATTTTATGTTGCTTATATCATTTGGATGTTCTGATGTGGCCACGAGGCCGAAGGAGGTATTTTACATTTTACAGGTTAAAATCACAACAATGTTGGGGGACTGGAGACTAACCATATTGGAATTCAGTGTGAAATCAACAAGGTCACCATGACAACTGTGTTTGATTGTTTGTTTAGTTGTTAGGATTTCCCATGGGGGATTTCCATTATTGTGACCATAGGGGCATATGTGTGTTTTTATTATGTGTTCCCTTTTTAATTATTGTTGTGTGTATTTTATTTGTAATGTGCTTTTGTTTTAATTATTTAAAAGTGATAGTAGGATGTGAGAGTCATATAGTTAAAATTTAATTAAATTAAATAGGATGTGGAAGGTGAAATTAAATGTTATTGTCTTGGTTGAAAATGAAAATTATTTACATTTTATAACCATATGGAAATTAAATTTGATGGTTGTGTCTAAATTTTCTAAAAAAATATAAATGTCATAAAAATAAATGCATTTTAAAAGAGTGTGTAAGTTACCAAGTATGGGTTGTGTAAGTGAAGTGATAGATTGTGTAAGAAATTGTAAGAGGTTGTAAGAAGATTTTGGAAGGTCAAACACTCCATTCTCTTTTGAAATTCGAATTTGAGCTTGGAGGACAAATTTGGAGGCTTGTGGGACAAGTTAAACTTGTCCCACACCTCTCAAAATCCTCCACCAACCATGTCTATTAATTTGGAGTCAAAATTAGATTATTTTATTGCATTTTGACATGTTTTTGTGTAAGTATTGATTGCACTTGTCTTACAAAATTTAAATGCATTCATTTTGGGGTATGGGCTACATTGTGTATGTAAGTAATTTTGTCATTTTCATTTATTATGATTTATTTTTCCTTGATGTTGAATGCTTTTGGGATGAGGAACAATGATGTGGCATCCCACTTGGAATCCACATCATCCTCTCCCTCCATCTCCTTTAAAAATTAAAATTTCCTCTCATTTGAGGTTGTTGAAAGTTGGAGATTACACTCTTAGGTCAAATTTCTCTTTTGCTTTTTGGGAGCTTGCTTGGTGGAAGAAGTGGAATTACTTGTGCATGCTTTTCCCTTGCTGATTTGGGACTAGTTTTTGGTGAATTAAAGACTGCTATTTTGGAAGCAAGTCTCCATTATGGAGAGGTAGGCTCTCACTTTTTTAAAATTGATGTTTTTCCGTCTTTTAACATGATTTGAATGTGTTGTGTTTGCATTTTTTTAGAGGGATGGGTAGAATGCTTAGGGCATGGTGTGGAGAGAAGAATATGAGGTTTATCGGAGGAGGGATAAGGAAATTACCATTGTTATTTGTTCTTGGGAGGGAATGTTGGTTTGGGATCCACCTAGGAAAGGAAATTGCTTGCATTTCCTACTTTGGGGAGGTATAAGGGATAAATTTGGAGGAGGGATAAGGAGGGGTTGAGGAGGGATAAGGTTTATGGGATTGCTATGATCTTGGTAGTTTGCTCTTGGTGGATGCCCAAAATTCAACTTGGGAGGCATAAGGAGACCTCCATAGTTCTTGCTCTTGCTTGGCTTGCTTGCTTGGAGAAGGAGCCTTTGTTTTGTTTGGAATTGATTGTTGTAGTAGAGAACTACATCTTCTTGCCTTGTGTTTATTTGTGTTTGTGAATGTATGCTTGTATGTGAAGAAGCCATGTTGCCATGAGTTGAATTATCATGCTTCATTTCAATATGGTTAGGGCTCGGGGGCCAATGGGGAAAGATGGCTTCTCTTTTCCCATTGGATGTCTTGGTTGGGTGGAGAGCGTTGCCTTTCCCCCTTCCTTGTTGTGATTAAAAGTAAAGGATGAAGAAATCAACATGTTGCTGTTTGGAGCTTGGAGAGATCAGTTTGACAGTCATTCCTTTGAGCAGTTTTAATGTAACCCTACCCACTTCAAGTGGATGAATGTAATTGATAAAGATATGTGAGATGTTTACCTTGTTATTGAAAGATGTAATCAAATTTGAGGAATGTAGAGAAGAATTGTAATTCTCTTTTTTTTACTTGTAAAGAAATGAAATTGAAATGATATACTTGTATTCTTTTGGAAATCATATGGTTGTTATATTATACAAATTCTATTTTAGAAAAGAGAGTACGTATAAAAGAAATGACAGAAGCTTTATATTTTGAAATGAGTTTTGAACTAGAAATCAATCTTGCATAATGAATATATAATCTAAGGAGCATTGTATTTGTCGGAATTAGAACAATATGCACATTCAGTTGATAAATTGCAAAATCAGTTTAGAGGAATAAACTCACTATTTTAAAGTTAAAACTGGTAATGTGCATTTGATTAAATGAACAGTTCATATCTATACTTCTCAATTAATTTAAAAATACCTTATGTTACTATGCCAAGACTACACCAAACTCAAATTGACAAAGTAAACTCGAGGAAACAATTCAACAAATTCAAATTTTGAAACAATCCCCTTCCTAGGTCGTTTTTCTGTCCCTTGTTGGAGAAAAATGCTACTTCAATAAATTGATCAAATTGACACCTTTAAAACATTCTAATTCTTCCCTAAGTTGATCCTCCATGTCTGTTTGACATGTTGAGTGAAGGAAGAGTCCAATTTTTATAAAATTTGCAAGTTTAAAACTGCCAGTTTGTAACTTAAAACCCTGCAGATAGATTTCTTAAAATTGACCCTCTAAACTTCATCAAATTCCAAAATTTATGTTTTATGTGGAAAGATTACTCTAAGAGATTTCCGGAAAGTCCAAGTTTGCCAAAAATGGAGCTTCCTATCAAAAGTTATGGCCATTTGAAGTTTTACTTCAAAATGGCCATCCCAAACAAAAAAATGAAATAATTCGACCTTAGAAAAATTTAAATTTTGAACTTTGGAAAAATTTCTAAAAATTCCACGGCCCCGCCACCCTCTCATCCTATCAAAAGTTGCCACGTGGCACCTTGTAGAGGAAAACCCTTAATAAAACTTAACTTTTTGAAAATTTTGTCTTGGGAAAATTTTACTAATTTTCCCGCAACCCCGCTTCCCCGCACCAATCACGTGTTGACACGTGGCAGCGGGCCCATGGATTTAAAAATGAAAACTTAACATTTTTCCCTTTTGGAAAATTTCACTTTTTCCTCCTCCCGACCCGCATCCCGGCCAATCACAAAGCACCTCGTGGCCATTTGAGCAAGTGCGGAGGCATGGAGGAAAATTTTCCTTTGGAAAATTAAGACTTTGGTTTTGGGAAAAATTTCAAAATTTTTTCCCCACGACCCGCTCTCCTGCACCAATCACGTGATGACACGTGGCATTGGGAAAAGTTTCCCAATTTTCTCCCTATCCCCGCGGACCTCCAAGGGAAAATTTTCCCCTAAAACTCCGCCCGGCCATAACTTGAGTTTTACAAGGAGTTAGGAGGACTTCTTTATATGGTTGGAAAGGTGAGGAAATTTCCTATCCAATGAGCCTAGTTTAGGAAAGTTTTGATAACTCTAAGTGTGTGAAAAATCTAGTTGAAGTTTAGGGCTTGATAGTGAGCAGGCCTGGCGATACATTTCTCCCTGAACCTTAGTAAAACTTGTAACCTCTAGTTTGGAACCCGGAAAACTTGTTATAAGATAAAGACAGAAATCCTATGTTTGGTTAATCAGAATTTGTTTTGGAACCTATTTAGTTTCAAACTAGTGTCTTGCAACTTGGTTGTAAACTCTTCCTATAAATAAATAAAAAATTATTCCATAATTTTCCTAGTTTGTTTCTTGGTCTCAAGTGGTAGTTGAAGCCGACATTACACTTTGGTATCAGAGCGAAGGTTCAAAAGCTTGGACTATTGGGCACACTCGAAACATTGAGACTTGAAACCTAAAACTAGCAAATTGATAATCTAGAAAACAAAACTAATTGAAAATTGAACATGTTAGTAAACTTAGAAAACTGAAGAAAACTAAAGGTGATGAACTAACTCCCACTCTGGTCTATGCAGGGAGCTCAGACGGAGTAGGAGGAACATTCACAGAGGCTCAAAGTCACCACCACCACCACCTCCACCACCGCCACCACCACCACCCAGGTTTAGCAGCTATCCTACCACAGATTTTACAGACCCTCCAGGATGTTAATGCCACCTTACGCGGAGGATCAGTAGGAGGGCACTCAGGCAGACATGACAGAGAGATACTTCCATTTAGGGACATGCACCTCCTCCACATGGTGAGGAGGATGGAGGAGAGAATTTTCATGGAGAGTCAGCTAGAGCAGAGTCTCCTTTGAGGGGACATGGTGACCATATTTCAAGATAGAGAGAGAGGTCTCGGAGCCCTAGGCTCGGGGATAGGCAGCAGAGAGGCCCAGAGGCCGTCAGACCACGGCTGCAGATCACATCAGGGAAATCCTTAAGCTTAGGCCATCACATTATTCAGGTGACATAGGGGATTCCAGGCAGAGGCCTGGTTGGTTAGCTTGAGCGGTTGCTTCAAGCTTTGTCCTTGTTCTAGCAACATGAAAGCTCGTGTTGCGATCCATCTACTGAAGGATGGAGCTGGAGTATGGTGGAGAACAGAGGAGCAGAAGCTCCACATAGACTCAGAGACAATCACTTGGGAGCTATTTGAGGAGAGATTTAGGAGTAGATACTTGCCACGGAGATTCATACAACAGAGGATCGATGAGTTCCACGACCTTCGACAAGCTTCCCTTATAGTGGTTGAGTATGAGAGTAGGTTCCTAGACCTACTTCAGTACATTGATTACATGCAGGATGAGCAGGTGTGGATCCACAGGTTCATCAGGGCCTTAATATAGACATTGGAGGTGCAGTTTGGATCCACTGCCCATAGACATTAGCAGAGGCCATTGAGAAGGCCTACATTACAGAGGAGACTCGGGGTAAAACCCAACAGGCTAGAGACCGGGTCAGGAGCCGTATTCAGCAGTTGCAGGATAGTAGATCGAGGGGGTCATCTCCTCTTCCTCATGGTGGTCAGCATTCTTTGCAGTCATCTTTCAGACCACAAAGCAGCGCAGCAGCCAGATCCCGCCCCACCGTTTAGGCCTCCTCGGAGCCGATGCAGAGAGGTCGCAGTATGGGGCCTCCTCCTAGGGGACCCACCAGGACACAGGGTGGAGCTAGAGCTCAGTCGGTAGGAGCTCAACCACAGAGGCCACAATAGACTATAGCTGGATCATCAAGATCCACAACACCTACCTCTAGGGCACCTTCTAGTGGTGCTGCAATTTGGAGGACATTCGGGGGTTGCTTGGGTGTGGAGTAGCGGGACACTTTTGGAGAGATTGCCCCCAGAACCCTAATAAGGGTAAGGCACCCATCTCAGAGCCTATAGTCGAGACATGGGACGGAGTCACAGGATCTATAGCCCGTTGAGAACTCGCCAGCCGAGCACCAGAGCACGGTCATTGAGACTACAGGTAGCATTGGAGGTGTTCCTACTTCTATATTGTTTGATTCTGGTTCTTATGATTCATTTATTGCACCATCCTTGGTAGAGCGATGCAGGCTGGTGGCTATTAGACAAGGTCATAGTTGGGATGTCGAGATGGCTTTAGGAGCCAAAGTCTTTGTAGACTCCTTAGTAAAGGAGTGTGTTGTTAACTTGGGACCTTTCACCACCACTTCAGATCTCCGCGTACTTCCTTTGGGCTCGTATGGAGTCATTTTAGGCATGGATTGGTTGTCTACACACAGGGCCAGGATGGATTACTATCATAAGACTATATCTTGTGTAGATGATCTTGGAGTTGAATCGGTGATTTCTGGGGTCAGGAGACCTATTTCTATTCACACCATTTCCACTATGCAGCTCAAGCGGTGTGTGCGATGGGGTTGTCAGATGTATGCAGTCATAGTCAGTGACCGGACAGAGGATGGATCTAGTGGGCCATCGCTAGATGACCATCCCATTTTGAGAGAGTATGCAGATGTTTTTCCAGGGGAGCTACAGGGATGCCACCCCCACGTGAGATTGATTTCCATATTGACTTGGTTCCGGGAGCAGAGCCTATCTCACGAGCTCCTTATCGGATGACCACCCCAGAGCTCTGTGAGCTCAAGTTGCAGCTGGAGGGCCTTCTAGAGAAAGGCCTTATCCATCCTAGTGTATCCCCTTGGGGTGCACCGGTTATATTTGTTAAGAAGAAGGATGGATCCTTGCGGTTGTGCATAGACTATCGCCAGCTGAATAAGGTAACGATCAAGAATCGTTATCCCCTACCTCGCATTGATGACTTGTTTGATCAAATGAGGGGAGCCACGGTGTTCTCTAAGATTGATCTCAAGTCTGGGTACCATCAGTTGAGGATTACGGAGGCAGACATTCATAAGACTGCTTTTCATACGAGGTATGGGCACTATGAGTTCACAGTGGTGCCTTTTGGTTTGACGAATGCCCCCGTAGTATTCATGAGTTTGATGAATGGGGTATTCAGGACATTTTTAGATCGCTTCATGCTCATCTTTCTTGATGACATTCTGATTTACTCACGTATGTGTGAGGAGCACGAGGGGCACCTTCGTCAGGTTCTTCAGTGTCTTCGTGAGCAGTAGCTTTACGGGAACTTGGAGAAGTGTGCTTTCTTTCAGTCAGAGATTCAATACTTGGGTCATATCATCTCAGGTGAAGGTATCGCAGTCGATCCTTCCAAGATTAGAGCCATTATGGATTGGCCAGCACCCACTACAATGACAGAGGTGCGTAACTTCATGGGGTTAGCAGGCTACTACAGGAGATTTGTTTAGGACTTCTCTCGGATAGCACACCCCATCACTTCCCTTCAGCTGGAAAGGGAAGAAGTTTGTTTGGTTAGATAGGTGTGAGAAGGCCTTCAGACACTGAAGGAATATCTCACTTCAGCACCCATTCTTGCAATGTTGGATCCACATGGTGAGTTTTTTTTTGCACAGATGCTTCGTTGGTAGGCCTTGGAGGTGTTCTTATGCAGGAGGGCAGAGTTGTAGCCTTTGAGTCTCGCAAACTCAAGGATCATGAGCTTAATTATCCTACCCATGATCTTGAGCTTGCAGCAGTTGTGCATGCTTTAGTTCGATGGAGACACTTTCTTCTTGGTCGAGATTCACACTCAGGACAGATCATTTGAGTCTTCGCCACCTTTTCACGTAGCCCAATCTAAACGCTCATCAGAGACGTTGGATGGAGTTGCTTTGTGAGTATGACATGGAGATAGAGCATGTGAAGGGGAAGGAGAATGTGGTTGCAGATGCCCTCAGCAGACGGAGGCATTTGAGCATGGCTACTTTAGTGAGCACAAATTTACGGAGCAGGATCCTTCAGCAGCTTCCTCTTGACAGTTTCTACATTGCAGCCCGAGCAGAGATTGAGTCCCAGAGACCCCTTGAGGGGAAATTTGATGGTTTCTCACTAGAGGTAGATGGTCTTCTCAGGCACAGAGGTCGATTTATGTTCCTAGAGACGGAGGCTTGAGGCAGGACATCTTGACAGAGGCACATCGTGCACCCTATTCAGCCCATCCTAGGGTGAAGAAGATGCACGCCACCTTGAGACAGTTATATCACTGGAGAGGACTTCACAGGGACGTGGCTCAGTTTGTGTCACGCTGCTTAGAGTGCCAGAAAGTGAAGGCCAAACATCAACATCTAGCTGGCCTTCTCTATCCTCATGCTATACCAGAGTGGAAATGGGACACCATTTCCATGGATTTCATTGTTGATTACCGATGTCGAGATATCACCATGATGCCATCATGGTCACGGTTGATAAATTGACAAAAGTAGCTCACTTTTCCCCAGTGAAGACCACCTATACAGCTAGTGCAGTGGCACGTGTCTACTTGGATGAGATCGTCAGGTTGCATGGAATCCCACGGAAGATCATTTGTGACCGCGATCCTTTATACACTTCACATTTCTGGACTACCATGCAGTATGTTCTCGGGATGAAGATTAACTTCAGCACAACTTATCACCCTGAGACAGATGGAAAAACTAAGAGGGTGAATCAGATTTTGGAGGACATGCTCAGGATGTATGTGATGGATCAGCAGTCTAAGTGGGAGGAGTATCTGTATCTTGTGGAGTTTGCCTACAATAATAGTTATCAGAGTTCTATAGGCATGGCTCCTTTTCAGGCCTTGTATGGTAGGGAGTGTAGGACACCCCTTAGCTGGGATAGGTTAGAGGATAGAGCATCTCTTGGACCAACTCTCTTACAGGACATGGAGCAGCAGGTAGTATTGATCAGGCAGAGATTACAGGAGGCACAAGATAGGCAGAAGAAGTACGCTGATCAACATAGAACCGAGTGTAATTTTGATGTGGGCATGAAGGTTTTCCTTCGTGTTAGGCCACATAAGATCCCAATCCATTATGGAAAAGGTTCTAAGTTAGCTCCTCGGTTCGTTGGACCTTTTGAGATCTTGGAGCGTATCGGCCCGTTGGCTTACCGTCTAGCATTGCCACCTAGCTTGTCTCACGTACATGATGTGTTTCATGTTTCTTGTTCTTAGGAGATACATCACAGATCCTTCTCATGTGCTTTGATTGGACATCATTGCAGTGCGGGATTAGGGGTAGGTTGATGGTGGAGCCCGTCCGTATCATAGATCGCGGACCACGGGCCTTCGAGGCGAGAGATGATCGGTACGAGTGCAGTGGGATAGATATGATGAGACTGCAGCCACTTGGGAGGATGCTACTGTGTTACGAGTGCAGTTTCCACATTTGTTCCAGTGACTTTAAGGAGGAAGTCGAGTCTAAGGGGAGGGAGATGTAGTGCCCACTCTCCTTTGACACTGTTTAGACACTGACCCTGACACTATTGATCATATTTTGGACATAATTATGTTTTGATATAGTATGATGTGTATATGCTAGATCATGGATTCCTATGGACATTATTATGTTTTGATTAGCATGATGGTTAGATGTTAGACTATGGATTAATATTGATCTAGATTCAGTTATTGTGCTTGAGGATCATTGAGACATTTTTATTATTATGTGGATAATGATATACTAGTTGACATGGACAGGTTATTGATGTTAATTTTAGACATGTGACATTGATTATTATGAATAGCTCTAGTATAGAAATCTATTGGATGACGATATAGTTACAAATTGAATTTTAATGATAAATATTGAATCCTTGATATTGTTGTGATTTAAAATTAATAATTTTATGTTGCTTATATCATTTGGATGTTCTGATGTGGCCACGAGGCCGAAGGAGGTATTTTACATTTTACAGGTTAAAATCACAACAATGTTGGGGGACTGGAGACTAACCATATTGGAATTCAGTGTGAAATCAACAAGGTCACCATGGCAACTGTGTTTGATTGTGTGTTTAGTTGTTAGGATTTCCCATGGGGGGATTTCCATTATTGTGACCATAGGGGCATATGTGTGTTTTTATTATGTGTTCCCTTTTTAATTATTGTTGTGTGTATTTTATTTGTAATGTGCTTTTGTTTTAATTATTTAAAAGTGATAGTAGGATGTGAGAGTCATATAGTTAAAATTTAATTAAATTAAATAGGATGTGGAAGGTGAAATTAAATGTTATTGTCTTGGTTGAAAATGAAATTTATTTACATTTTATAACCATATGGAAATTAAATTTGATGGTTGTGTCTAAAGTTTGTAAAAAAAAATATAAATGTCATAAAAATAAATGCATTTTAAAAGAGTGTGTAAGTTACCAAGTATGGGTTGTGTAAGTGAAGTGATAGATTGTGTAAGAAATTGTAAGAGGTTGTAAGAAGATTTTGGAAGGTCAAACACTCCATCTCTCTTTTGAAATTCGAATTTGAGCTTGGAGGACAAATTTGGAGGCTTGTGGGACAAGTTAAACTTGTCCCACACCTCTCAAAATCCTCCACCAACCATGTCTATTAATTTGGAGTCAAAATCAGATTATTTTATTGCATTTTGACATGTTTTTGTGTAAGTATTGATTGCACTTGTCTTACAAAATTTAAATGCATTCATTTTGGGGTATGGGCTACATTGTGTATGTAAGTAATTTTGTCATTTTCATTTATTATGATTTATTTTTCCTTGATGTTGAATGCTTTTGGGATGAGGAACAATGATGTGGCATCCCACTTGGAATCCACATCATCCTCTCCCTCCATCTCCTTTAAAAATTAAAATTTCCTCTCATTTGAGGTTGTTGAAAGTTGGAGATTGCACTCTTGGGTCAAATTTCTCTTGCTTTTTGGGAGCTTGCTTGGTGGAAGAAGTGGAATTACTTGTGCATGCTTTCCCCTTGCTGATTTGGGACTGGTTTTTGGTGAATTAAAGACTGCTATTTTGGAAGCAAGTCTCCATTATGGAGAGGTAGGCTCTCACTTTTTTAAAATTGTTGTTTTTCCTCTTTTAGCATGATTTGAATGTGTTGTGTTTGCATTTTTTTAGAGGGATGGGTAGAATGCTTAGGGCATGGTGTGGAGAGAAGACTATGAGGTTTATCAGAGGAGGGATAAGGAAATTGCCATTGTTATTTGTTCTTGGGAGGAATGTTGGTTTGGGATCCACCTAGGAAAGGAAATTGCTTGCATTTCCTACTTTGGGGGAGGTATAAGGGATAAATTTGGAGGAGGGATAAGGAGGGGTTGAGGAGGGATAAGGTTTATGGGATTGCTATGATCTTGGTGGTTTGCTCTTGGTGGATGCCCAAAATTCAACTTGGGAGGCATAAGGAGACCTCCATAGTTCTTGCTCTTGCTTGGCTTGCTTGCTTGGAGAAGGAGCCTTTGTTTTGTTTGGAATTGATTGTTGTAGTAGAGAACTACATATTCTTGCCTTGTGTTTATTTGTGTTTGTGAATGTATGCTTGTATGTGAAGAAGCCATGTTGCATGAGTTGAATTATCATGCTTCATTTCAATATGGTTAGGGGTCGGGGGCTAATGGGAAAGATGGCTTCTCTTTTCCCATTGGATGTCTTGTTGGGTGGAGAGCATTGCCTTTCCCCTTCTTTGTTTTGATTAAAAGTAAAGGATGAAAAAATCAGCATGTTGCTGTTTGGAGCTTGGAGAGATCAGTTTGACAGTCATTCCTTTGAGCAGTTTTAATGTATCCCTACCCACTTCAAGTGGATGAATGTAATTGATAAAGATATGTGAGATGTTTACCTTGTTATTGAAATATGTAATCAAATTTGAGGAATGTAGAGAAGAATTGTAATTCTTTTTTTTTTTACTTTTAAAGAAATGAAATTGAAATGATATACTTGTATTCTTTTGGAAATCATATGGCTGTTATATTATACAAATTCTATTTTAGAAAAGAGAGTACGTATAAAAGAAATGACAGAAGCTTTATATTTTGAAATGAGTTTTGAACTAGAAATCAATCTTGCATAATGAATATATAATCTAAGGAGCATTGTATTTTCGAATTAGAACAATATGCACATTCAGTTGATAAATTGCAAAATCAGTTTAGAGGAATAAACTCACTATTTTAAAGTTAAAACTGGTAATGTGCATTTGATTAAATGAACAGTTCATATCTATACTTCTCAATTAATTTAAAAATACCTTATGTTACTATGCCAAGACTACACCAAACTTAAATTGACAAAGTAAACTCGAGGAAACAATTCAACAAATTCAAATTTTGAAACAATCCCCTTCCTAGGTCGTTTTTCTGTCCCTTGTTGGAGAAAAATACTACTTCAATAAATTGATCAAATTGACACCTTTAAAACATTCTAATTCTTCCCTAAGTTGATCCTCCATGTTTGTTTGACATGTTGAGTGAAGGAAGAGTCCAATTTTTATAAAATTTGCAAGTTTAAAACTGCCAGTTTGTAACTTAAAACCCTGCAGATCTATTTCTTAAAATTTACCCTCTAAACCTTATCAAATTAAAAATTTATATTTTCTGTTGAAAGAGGACTTTGAGAGCTTTCCGGAAAGTCCAAGTTTGCCAAAAATGGAGCTTCCTATCAAAAGTTATGGCCATTTTAAATTTTACTTCAAAATGACCATCCCAACCAAAAAATTAAATAATTCGACCTTAGAAAAATTTAAATTTTGAACTTTGGAAAAATTTCCTAAAAATTTCCACGGCCCTACCACCCTCTCATCCTATCAGAAGTCACCACGTGGCACCTTGGAGAGGCGGACCCTTAATAAAACTTAACTTTTTGAAAATTTTGTCTTGGGAAAATTTTCCCAATTTCTAGCAACCCCGCGTGCTCGCACCAATCACGTGTTGACACGTGGCAGGGGGCCCATGGATTTAAAAATGAAAACTTAACATTTTTCCCTTTTGGAAAAATTTCACTTTTTCCTCCGCCGACCCGCATCCCCACGGCCAATCACAAAGCGCCACGTGGCCATTTGAGCAAGTGCGGAGGCATGGAGGAAAATTTTCCTTTGGAAAATTAAGACTTTGGTTTTGGGAAAAATTTCAAATTTTTCCCCACGACCCGCTCTCCCGCACCAATCACGTGATGACACGTGGCATTGGGAAAATTTTCCCAATTTTCTCCCTATCCCCACGGACCTCCAAGGGAAAATTTTCCCCTAAAACTCCGCCCGGCCATAACTTGAGTTTTACAAAGAGTTAGGAGGACTTCTTTATATGGTTGGAAAGGTGAGGAAATTTCCCATCCAATGACCCTAGTTTAGGAAAGTTTTGATTATTATAAGTGTGTGAAAAATCTATTTTAAGTTCAGGGCTTGATAACGAGTAGGCACGGAGATACATTTCTCCACTAACCTTAGTAAAAATTGTAACCTCTAGTTTGGAACCCGACAAACTTGTTATAAGATAAAGATAAAATCCTATGTTTGGTTAATCAGAATTTGTTTCGGAACCTATTTAGTTTCAAACTAGTGTCTTGCAACTTGGTTATAAACTCTTCCTATAAATAAATAAAAATTATTCCATAATTTTCGTAGTTTGTTTCTTGGTCTCAAGTGGTAGTTGAAGCCGGCATTACACTTTGGTATCGTGAGTGAAGGTTTAAAATCTTGGACTATTAGGCACACTCGAAACATTGAGACTTGAAACCTAAAACTAGCAAATTGATAATCTAGAAAACAAAACTAATTGAAAATTGAACATGTTAGTAAACTTAGAAAACTGAAGAAAACTGAAGAAAACTCAAGGTGATGAACTAACTCCCACTCTAGTCTATGCAGGGAGCTCAGACGGAGTAGGAGGAATGTTCACAAAGGCTCAGAGTCACCACCACCACCACCGCCGCCACCGCCACCACCACCACCGGACCAAGGTTTAGCGAGCTTTCCTCTCGCATATTTTATAGACCCTCCAGGGATGTTAATGCCACCTTACGCGGAGGATCGGTAGGAGGGCACTCATGTAGACATGACAAAGATACTTCCATTCGGGGGACATGCACGTCCACATGGTGAGGAGGATGGAGGAGAGAATTTTCATGGAGAGTCAGCTAGAGCAGAATCTCCTTTGAGGGGACATGGTGAGTGTGTGTCCGTTTTCATGTTCATGTGTCTTTGTGTGTGCCTATGAGTGTGTGTGTGTGTGTGTTAGTGTTAGTGTTCGTGTGTCTTTGTGTGTGCTGTGAGTGTGTGTGTGTGTGTGTGTGTGTGTGTGTGTGTGTGTGTGTGTGTGTGTGTGTTAGTATTAGTGTTCGTGTGTCTATGTGTGTGTGTTCTGTGTGTTCATGTGTCTTTGTGTGTGCTGTGAGTGTGTGAGTGTGCGTGTGTGTGTGTGTGCGTGTGTGTTCGTGTGTGTGTGTGTGTGTGTGTGTGCGTGTGAGTGTGTGTGTTTGTGATTGTGCGTGTGTGCGCGTGTGTGTGCATGTTCGTTTTCATGTTCATGTGTGTTTGTGTGTGTGTGTGTGCGTGTGTGTGTGTGCATGTTCATCTACTTATGCGTGTGTGTGTGCTTGCGTGTGTGCGTGTGCGTGTGTGTGCACGTGTCGGTGTGTGCAGCGTGTAAGTGTGTATATGTGTGTGTCTTTGGTGCGTGTGCGTGTGTGTGCATGTCTGCGTGTGCGTGTGTGTGTAAGTGTGCGTGTCCATGTGCGTGTGCATGTGTGTGTGTCCTGTGTGTGTCCATGTGCATGTGCGTGTGCACATGCGTGCTCCTGTGCGTGTGCATGTGCATGTGCATGTGCGTGTCTGTATGCATGTCTACGTGCTGTGCATGTGTGTGTCTATGTGATTGTTCGTGTGCTTGTCTTTGTGTGTATGCATGTAAATGTGCGTGTGTGTGTGTGCTTGTGAATGTGCGTGTCGTGCACATTCGTGTGCATGTGTGTGTGTGTGTGTGTGTGTGTGCATGTGCGCATGCGTGTGTGTGTGTGTGCGTGTGCATGTGCATGTATGTAAGCATGTCCATTTGTGTATGTCTGCGTGTGCGTGTGTATGTGTGTGTGCGTGTGTGTGTGTGCTTATGTGTGTGTGTGTGTGTGTGCGTGTGTGTGTGTGTGTGGTGTTTACGTGTGCGTGTGCATTTGCATTTGCGTTGGCGTGTGTGTGTGCGTGGGCATGTGTGTGTGCATTTTCGTTTGCGTGGGCATGTGTGTGTGTGGCCATTTGCGTGTGCGTGTGTGTGTGTGTGTGAATTCGCTTATGCATGTCCATGTGTGTGTGCGTGTGTGTGTGTGTCTGCATGAGTGGTTGTGTTTAAATGCGTGTGCGTGTGTGTGTGTGTGTGTGTGCGCGCGTGTGTCTGCATGTTTGTGTTCGTGTGCATGTCCATGTTTGTGTATGTTTGTGAGTGCGTGTGCATGTGAATGTGCGTGTGCATTTGTGTGTGTGTGTGTCCATGTGTGTGTGTGCATGTTCGTCTACTTGTGCGCGTGTGTGTGCGCTTCCGAGTGTGCGTGTGCATGTGGGCGTGTGCATGTGTGTACATGTGTGTGTGCGTTTGCGTGTCTTGGTGCATGCATATGTGTGCATGGCGTGTGCATGTGCATGTGAATGTGCTTGTGCATGTGTGTGTGCATGTGCATGTGCATTGGCATGTGTTTGTGCGTGTGCGTGTGCGTGTCCATGTACGTGTGTGTGTGTGTGCGTGTGTGTGTGTTTGTGTTTGTGTGCGTGTGTATGTGCGTGTGCATGTGTGTGCATTTGCATGTGCATGTGCATGTGCATGTGATTGTGTGTGTGTGTGCGTGTGCGTGTGAATGTGATTATGCATGTGCATGTGTGTGTGTGTGCGTGTGCATGTGCTTGTGGATGGGAGTGTGCGTGTTAGTGCACATTCGTGTGCATGTGAGTGTGCATGTGCATGTGCATGTGCGTGTGCATGTGTGTGTGCTTGTGCGTGTGCATGTCCGTGTGTGAGTGTCTGCATGTGCGTGTGCGTGTGCTTGTGTGTTTGATTGTGCGTGTGTGTTAGCATGTAAGTGTGTGTGTGTGTGCTTGTACATGTGCGTTTACTTGTGTGTGTGTGCGCGCTTGTGCATGTGTGTGCGCGTGTGCATGAGCGTGTGCGTGTGTGTTTGCGTGTGCATGCGCGTTTACGTTTGCATGGGTGTGTGTATGTGTGTGTGTGGGGGTGTGTGTCCATGTGCGTGTGTGTGTGCATTTCCATGTGCGTGTGCGTGTGCGTATGTGCATTTCCATGTGCGTGTGCGTGTGTGTGTGTGTGTGTGTGTGTGTGTGTGTGTGCGCGCGTGTGCATGTGCGTGTCCATGTGTGTGCGTGTGCATGTGCGTGTGCATTTGCATGGACGTGTGTGTGTGCATCTGCGTCTGCATGGCGGTTGTGTTTGGCTGTGTGTGCGTGTCCATGTGCGTGTGTGTTTGTGTGTGCGTGTGAGTGTGTGCGTGTGTGCGTGTGTGTGTGTGTGTGTGTGCGTGCGTGTGCATGTCCGTGTTTGTGTGTGTTTGTGTGTGCATGTGAGTCTATGTGTGTGTGTGTGTGTGCATGTTCGTCTACTTGTGCGTGTGCATGTGCATGTGCGTGTGCGTGTGCATGTGTGTGTACGTGTCGGTGTGCGCATGTGTGTATACATGTGTGTGTGTGTGTGGTGTGTGCATGTGCATGGCATGTACGTGTGCGTGTGCGTCGGCGTGTGCATGTGTGCACGTGTGCGTGTGCGTGTGCGTGTGTGTGTGTGTATGTGTGTGAGTCTTCGTGTGCGTGTCCATGTGCATGTGTGTGTGCATGTGCGTGTGTGTGTGCATTTGCATGTCTGTGTGCGTGTCATGTGCTGTGTGTGTGCGTGTGCATGTGCATATGCATGTGCGTGTGCATGTGCATGTGCATGTGCATGTGTGTGTGTTTGTGCGCTTGCGAATGTGCGTGTCGGTGCACGTTCGTGTACATGTGCGTGTACGTGTGCATGTATGTGTGCGTGTGCATGCATGTCCGTGTGTGTGTGTGTGTGTGCGTGTGTGTGTTGTAGTGCCCACTCTCCTTTGACACTGTTTAGATAACTGATCCTGACACTATTGATCATATTTTGGATATTATTATGTTTTGATGTAGTATGATGTATCAGGGATTATTATGGACACTATTATGTTTTGATTAGTATGATGGTTAGATGTTAGATCCTGGATTAGTATTGATCTGGATGCAGATATTTTGCTTGATGATCATTGATACATTATTGTTATTTTATTGATGAGGATATACTGGTTGACATGGATATCATATTGCTTTTAATTTTAGACATGTGACATTGAGATTTTAAATAGCTCTAGTATAGAGATCTATTGGATGATGATATAGTTGCAATTGAATTTAAAAGATAAATGTTAAATTCTTGATATTGTTGTGATTTAGATTTAATAATTGTATGTTGCTTATATCATTTGGATGTTCTGATATGGCCATGAGGCCGAAGGGGTATTTTGCATTTTACAGGTTAAAAATCACAACAATGTCGGGGGACTGGAGACTAACCATATTGGAATTCAGTGTGAAATCAACAAGGTCACCATGGCAACTGTGTTGATTTGTGTGTTGTGTTGTGTTAGGATTTCCACTTTTGTGACCATGGGGCATATGTGTGTATGTTTATTATGTGTTCCTTTTTTATTTATTGTTGTGTGTGTTTTATTTTGTAATGTGCTTTTATTGTAATTATTTAAATATGATAGTATTATGTGGGAGTCATATAGTTAAAATTTAATTAAATTAAATGGGATGTGGAATGTGAAATTTAAAATGTTTTTGCCTTGGTTGAAAATGAAATTTGATTTATATATTTTATAACCTTATGGTAATTAAATAAATCTTATGTCAAAAGGTTGTCATAAATAAATGTCATAGAAGTTAATGCATTTTAGAAGAGTGTGTAAGTTACCAAGTATGGGTTGTGTGAGAATTTGTAAGAGGTTGTAAGGCTGATTTTGGAAGGTCAAACACTCCTTCCTCTTTGAAATTCGAATTTGGCCTTGAAGGACAAATTTGGAGGCTTGTGGGACAAGTTAAACTTGTCCCACACCTCTCAAAAACCTCCACCAACCATGATTATAATTTTAGAGTCAAAAGCAACTTATTTTATTATGTTTTGACATGATTTTATGAAAGAAGTGATTGCACTTGCCTTACAAATTTTAAATGCATTTTCCTTTTGGGTATGGGTTGAGTTTGTGTATGTAAGTAATTTTGTCATTCACATTTATTATGATGTATTTGCATTTGATGTGATTTCATTTTGGGATGAGGAAAAATGATGTGGCATCCCACTTGGAATCCACATCATCCTCCTCCATCCTCTCCTTTAAAATGGAATTTCTTCCTCATTTGGAGGTTGTTGAAACCTTGCCATTTGCTTCTTGGGGTCAAATTTTCTCTTGCATTGGGAGCTTGTTCTTGTGGAAGGAGCTTGGACTGATTTGCATGCTTTGCATTTGCTGTTTTGGGACTGATTTGAGCAACAAGAATCTGTTGTTTGAAAGAAAATCTCCATTATGGAGAGGTAGGCTCTAATTCTTTTAAATTGTTGTTTTCCCCTTCTTGCATGAAAAATATTGAATGGTATTGTGTTTGCATTCTTTGAGGGATGGGTAGAATGCCTAGGACATGGTGTAAAAAGAGAAGACTATGGGGTTTCAAATGGGGGGGCATAAGGAAATTTTCATTGGCATTTGTTCTTTGTGGAGGGAGTGTTGGTTTGGGATCCACCTAGGAAAGGAAATAGCTTGCATTTCCTACTTCTTTGGGGGCATAAGGGATAAATTTGGGGGCATAAGGAGGGGTTGGGAGATATAAGGTTTATGGGATTTGATTGAGTTTATGGCGGTTTGCTTTTGGTGGATGCCCAATTTCAACATGGGAGGCATAAGGAGACCCCCATAGATCTTGCTCTTGTTGGCTTGCTTGCTTGGAGAAGGAGCCTTAGTTTGATTGAAATTGCTTGTGGTAGTTGAGAACTACACCTCATTGTTTGTGTTTCTTTGTAATTGTGAAAATATATGCTTGTATGTGAAGAAGCCTTGTTGCCATGTGTTGATGTTCATGATCCATTCCATTATGGTTGGGGCTCGGGGCCAATGGGGAAAGATGGATTCTCTTCTCCCATTGGATGTCTTGGTTGGGTGGAGAGCATTGCCTTTCCCCCTTCCTTGTTGTGATTAAAAGCTAAAGGATGAAGAAATCAACATGTTGTTGTTTGGAGCTTGGAGAAATCAGTTTGACAGTCATTCCTTTGAGCAGTTTTAATGTAACCCCACCCACTTCAAGTGGATGAATGTAATTGATATAGATATGTGAGATGTTTACCTTGTTATTGAAAGATGTAATAAAATTTGAGGAATGTAGAGAAGAATTGTAATTCTCTGTTTTACTTGTAAAGAAATGAAATTGAAATGATATACTTGTATCCTTTTGGAAATTGAAAATTCAATCAACTGGAAGGGAGTTAAATTGTAATGTGTTGTTTGAAATCAATGAAAGAAATATATCCTTCTCCCAATTGCATTGTTGTTCTGGAAATCACATGGCTGTTATATTATACAAATTCTATTTTAGAAAAGAGAGTACGTATAAAAGAAATGATAGAAGCTTTATATTTTTGAAATGAGTTTTGAACTAGAAATCAATCTTGCATATTGAATGTATAATCTAAGGAGCATTGTAATTGTCTGAATTAGAACAATATGCACATTCAGTTGATAAAATTACAAAATCAGTTTAGAGGAATAAACTCACTATTTTAAAGTTAAAACTGGTAATATACATTTGAATAAATGAACAACTCACATTTATACTTCTTAATTAACTTTAAAATTTCATATGTTACTATGCCAAGACTACACCAAACTCAAATTGACAAAGTAAACTCGAGGAAACAATCCAACAAATTTAAATTTTGAAACAATCCCCTTCCTAGGTCGTTTTTCTGTCCCTTGATGGAGAAAAACACAACTTAAATAAATTGATCAAATTGACATACTTAAAACATTCGAATTCTTCCCTAAGTTGATCCCCCATGTCTGATTGGCATGCGGAGTGGAGGAAGGGATTCAATTTTATAAAAATTGCAAGTTTGAAAAACTGCCAGTTTTCAATTTTATAAACCCTGCAGATCGATTTCTTAAAATTAACCCTCTAAAATTCACCGAATTCCAAAATTTATGATTTTTGTGCAAAGAGGACTCCGAGAGCTTTCCGGAAAGTCCTCGTTTTCCTAAAATGGAGCTTCCTATCAAAAGTTATGGCCATTTGAAGTTTTACTTCAAAATGGCCATCCCAAAACAAAAATGAAATAATTCGACCTTATAAAAAAAAATTAAATTAAATTTTGAACTATAGAAAAATTTCTCAAAAACTCCCGCGACC
>CM031243.1:190104356-190110939 GCA_018340775.1 Taxus wallichiana var. yunnanensis
TTGTAGTGTGCGTGAGAGTGTGCGTTTCGAAAGTGTGCGTTCGTGTGCATGTGTGTGTGCGTGTGTGTGTGCATATGCGTGTGTGTGCATGTGCGTGTGCGTGTGCATGTTCATGTGTATGTGCGTGTGAATGTACATGTGCATCTGTGTGTGTGTGTTTGCGTGTACGTGTGTGTGTGTGTGTGTGTGTGTGTGTGTGTGTGTGTGTGCGCGCGTGTGCGTGTGCGTGTGAGTGTGTGTGTGCATGCTCATGTGCATGTGTGTGTGCGTGTGCGTGTGTGTGTGCATGTGCGTGTGCGTGCGTGTGCGTGTGTGTGTGCATGTGCGTGTGAGTGTCCGTGTGCATGTGCATGTGTGTGTGTGTGCGTGTGCGTGTGCGTATGCGTGTGCGTGTGCATGTCCCGTGTGCATGTGCATGTGAGTGTGCGTGTGCGTGTGCGTGTGTGTGTGCGTGTGCATGTGTGTTTGCATGGGCGTGTGTGTGTGTGTGTCTACGTCTCATGGCGGTTGTGTTTGGCTGACCGTGTGGATGTGTGTGTGTGCGCGTGTCCATGTTCGGGTGTGTGTGCGTCTCACGTCTCATGAGCGGTTGTGTTTGACCGTGTGTGTGTGTGTGTGTGCGTGTCCATGTTTGTGTGTGTGCGTGTGTGCGTGTGAGTGTGTGTGTGTGTGTGTGTGTGTGTGTGTGTGTGAGTTTGCGTGTGCATGTCCATGTTCGTATGTGTTTGTGTGTGCATGTGAGTGTGTGTGTGTGTGTGTGCATGTTCATCTACTTGTGCATGTGTGTGTGTGCTTGTGAGTGTGCGTGTACATGTGCTGTGTGTGTGTGTATGTACGTGTCGGTGTGCGCATGTGTATATGTGTGTGTGTGTTCGTGCGTGTGCGTGTGCCCATGCATGGGTGTGTGCGTGTGCATGGGTGTTTGCATGTGCATGTGAATGTGCGTGTCATGTGCATGTGCGTCGGCATGTGCGTGTGTGTGCTCTTGTACTTGTGCGCATGTGTGCGTGTGCGTGTCCATGTGCGTGTGAGTGTGTGTGTATGTGCGTGTGCGTGTGTGTGTGCATGTCCATGTGCTTGTGTGTGTGTGTGTGCGTGTGCGTGTCCATGTACATGTGCGTGTGCGTGTCCATGTACATATGCGTGTGTGTGTCCATGTACATGTGCGTGTGCGTGTGCGTGTGCGTGTTTGTGTGCGTGTCTTTGTGCACATGTGTGTGTCCTGTGGTGCATATGCGTGTGCGTGTCCATGTGCGTGTGCATGTGCATGTGCATGTGTGTGTGCGCTTGTGAATGTGCGTGTCAGTGCATGTTCGTGTGCATGTGCATGTACGTGTGCTTGTGTGTCTGCATGTCCATGTGTGTGTGTGTCTATGTGTGTGTGTGTGTGCATGTGCATGTGCATGTGTGTGCATGTGCATGTGCGTGTGTGTGTGCATGTGCGTGTGTGTGTGTGTGTCTATGTGTGCGTGTGTGTGTGTGTGCGCGTCTGCATGTGCATGTGCATGTGCATGTGCTTTGCTGCATGTGCATGTACTTGTGTGTGTGTGTGTGTGCTTGTGTGTGTGTGCGTGTGCGTGTGCATGGGCGTTTACGTGTGCATGTGTGTTTGCATTTGCTTGGGCTTGTGTGTATGTAGGCGTGTGTGTGTGTGTGGGCATGTGCATGTTCGTGTGCATGTGCGTGTGCGTGTGCATGTGCGTGTGTGTGTGCATGTCCAAGTGCATGTGCATTTCTCTCTGTGTTCGTGTGCATGTGCATGTGTGTGTGCTCATGCGTGTGCGTGTGCATGTGTGTGCTGTGTGTGCGTATGCGTTTTTATCTTCGTGTGTGTGCGTGTGTTGTAGAGTGCGTGAGAGTGTACATGTCACGCTGTGCACGTTCCGTGTGCATGTGTGTGTGCATGTGTGTGTGCATGTGTGTGTGCGTGTGTGTGTGTGCGTGAGCGTGTGCGTGTGCATGTGAGTGTGCGTGTGCGTGTGCGTGTGCGTGTGCATGTGCATGTGCATTTTTGTGTGCGTCTGTGTGTGTGTTTGTGTGTGCATTTACGTGTGCGTGCGTGTGCGTGTGCTTGTGCGTGTGCATGTGTGTTTGCTCATGCGTGTGCATTTCCATGTGCGTGTGCGATGCGTGTGCATGTCCTTGTGCATGTGCATGTGCGTGTGCGTGTGCATGTGCGTCCTATGTGTGTGTTTGCGTGTGCATGTTTGTATGCGTGTGCATGTGCATGTGTGTGTGCCTATGCACCGTGCATGTGCGTGTGCATGTGGGTGTTCGTGTGTGTGTGCGTGTGCGTGTGCATGTGTTTGTGCGTGTGCATGCATGTACATGTGTGTGCGCCTTTGAGTGCGTGTCGAGTGCATGTGTGTGCATGTGTGTGCGCATGTGTGTGTGTGCCTCCGTGTGTGTTTGTGTGTGTGCATGTGCGTGTGCGTGTGCATGTGTGTGTGCATGTTTGTGTTCATGTGCATGTGTGTGTTTGTTTCGTGTGCGTGCGTGTGCGTGTGCGTGTGCGTGTGCATGTGTGTGTGCATGTTTGTGTTCATGTGCATGTGCGTGTTTGTGTTCGTGTGCGTGCGTGTGCGTGTGCGTGTGCATGTGCATGTAAGTATGCATGTAATTATGCGTGTGTGTTTGCGTGTGCGTGTGTGTGTGTGTGTGCGTGTCCAATTTTACCATCCATGCGTGTTCGTGTGTAATTGTCTTTGCATGTGAGTATGCGTGTGCATGTGCGTGTGCATGTGCATGTGCGTGTCCGCATGCGTGTCCGCGTGTGTATGCGTTTGCGTGTGCGTGTGCGTGTGCGTGTTTGCGTGTGCGTGTGCATGTGAGTGTGTGTGCATGTGCATGTGTGTGTGTGGGTGCCTGTGCGTGTGCGTGTGCGTGTTCATGTGCGTGTGTGTGTTCATGTACAAGTGTGTATGCGTGTACATGTGCATGTGTGTGTGTGTGCGCTTGTGAGTGTGCGTGTGGGTGTATGTGTGCGTGTGCATGTGCATGTACGTGTGCATGTGCGTGTGCGTGTGCGTGTGTGTGTGCATGTCCAAGTGTGTGTGTTTGTGTGCTTGTTTGTGTGTGCGTGCGTGTGCGTAGGTATGTGTGTGTGTGTGTGCGTGAGGGTTTGCGTGTGCGTTCGCGTGCGCATGTGAATCGCTTGTGCGTGTATGTGTGCATTTGCATGTGTGTGTGTGTCTGCGCTCTGCATGAGCAATTGTGTTTAACTGCGTGCATGTGTGTGTGTGCGTCATGTTCATGTGTCCGTGTATGCGCATGTGCGTATGTGTATGCGCGCGTGTGTGTGCGCATGTTCATCTACTTGTGTGTGTGTGTGCACTTGCGTGTGTGTGTGCATGTTTGTGTTCATGTGGGTGTGCGCATGCGTGTACATGTGCGTGTGTGTTTATGTGTGCTAGTGCATGTGCGTGTGCGTGTGTGTGTGCATGTGCGTGTTTGTGTGCGCGTGTGCATGTGTGTGTATGTGTACGTGTGTGTTCGTGTGCATATGCATGTGTGTGTGCGTGTGCGTGTGCGTGCGTGTGCATGTGCATGTGCGTGTGCATGTGCATGTGCGTGTGTGTGTGCCTATGCGTGTGCGTGTCTATGTGCGTGTCCTGTGTGCATGTGCATGTGTGTGTGCGTGTGCATGTGCATGTGCGTGTGTGTGCGCTCGCATGCGGTGTGCTTGTCGGTTCGTGTGCATGTGCATGTGCGTGTGCATGTGTGTGTGTGTGTGCATGTCCATGTGTGTGTGTGTCTATGTGTGCATGTGCGTGTGCATGTCTATGCGTTTGCGTGTGCGTGTACGTGTGCTTTTGTGTGTGTGTCCGTGTCCAAGTGTGTGTGTGTGTGTGTGTGCGTGTGGGCGTGCATGTGCACGTGTGTTTGCGTGTGTGCATGTGCGTGTGCATAAACGTGTGTGCGTGTGTGCATGTGCGTGTGCGTGTGCATGTGCGTATGCGTGGTGCGTGTGCGTATGCGTGTGTGTGTGTGTGCATGTGCATGTGCGTGTGCGTGTGCATGTGCGTGTGCATGTGTGTGTCTAAGTGTGTGTGTGATCGTGTGACCGTCTATGTGTGTTCGTGTGTAATTATGCATGCATGTGTGTGCGTGTGAGTGTGCGTGTGCGTGTGCGTGGTGCGTGTGTGTGTGCGTATGCGTGTGCGTGTGTGTGTGTCCTGTGCGTGCTGGGTGTTTGTGTGTGCGTGTGCGTGTGTGTGTGTGTGCGTGTGTGTGTGCATGTGCGTGTGTGTGCATGTGCATGTGCGTGTGTGTGTGCGTGTGTGTAATGCCTTAATTTTTGTAAGTTATCACGGTAATTACCTTTCATGATGTCAGAATACGAAATGAAGATAACTATGTTAAGACACATCTTTTGATCTTAGAGGAATGTGTTGCTGATTTGGACCCTTGTTTGCTGTAACTTGATACTTGGGACAGAAGTTATTATTGCTTGTGTGATTGCTAATGAGACAACAGACTTGTCGTATGCTTGATGAACTCTATTCGCTGATTGACAGCACGCCTTGAATCAATTCCATTGATCCAAGGTATGTTGTGGCCTTCTTATGATCGCTTTGTCAATTTACTTTTAAACTAGACTGAAGGTTGATATAAATGTTGCAGCACCTGATTTCAGGTATGAATATCTGGTACGTAGATGCCAATGAAAAAGGTTCGATTCTTAAACCACACACCGTTGTAACGCTAGACAGCGTAAGATGATAAGGGCCTGGATGCAAGTGGCATAGGTATGTGGAACTTAGGACGAAATGTCCTGCTTAATGTTGAATATGACTGTCAGGTGGAAAGACTTGATATGGAAACTAGTTAATTAAATATTAGGGGATTAAACCCTAACCTACCCCTAAGTTTTATCTTATACCCTAACTACTATCCTATATGGATTTTAGATTTCATAAGGGAGAAAATAGATATAAATTCCATTAACCTATGAACTAGGCGAATGACCTAGATATGGACTATTAAAATACTAGACTAATCCTAACCTAAGGAAGGGGACGCATAGACCCATGTGGATGGAAAGGATAAGGGGGGGGAGGTAAGAAATTTAATGGGACAGTAAATGAAGCCCTTACATGTATAGCGCCAAGTTTGGCGGGAACAAAGAAAAGTTGGAGGCGGCCAACTAGCTTAGAAACTAAATGGAATTTATATGCAAATTTGAAATTTGGAAACTCACCAACCCGAGTCGGCGGTGGCATGAGGAATGAGGAAAGACAGTGCATTCAATGCATTAATTATCTTGGTCTTAGCGACCAGCTCACCTTGGAAAGAGGATAGAGGAAAAAGGAAAATTGTTGTTGCTATGTGCATTTGGATTTTAGTTGCTCGCATTTTGTTTCTCCATAGTTCATGCCGAACCAGTCAGTGTTTTGATTATTATCTTTGTTCTTTGGAAAACAAAGGCTATTCTTGAGCCTATGGAAGTTAGTGGATCGGTCGGAAAGCCTAGCCGAGGACGCCGTGGAGAGAAACAACTCCAAAGTGGGCACGGGTTTTCTTCGAGCCATAAGAAAATTAACAGGCATGTTAAGCCCTTCTCCTTAAACCGCTTGCTTTTGCTTAATAGTCTCATTAAAACAACCCTGCTCTTATGATGGGGGTTTTGGTTATTTGATTTGGCTGTTATGTTGAGATGATTTCGAGTTGAGTCATTTTCTTTGCTGTACACGGCTTGAGCATTCTTTGCATAATGATTAGTCAATACATTGTCCTTTGGCTGTGTGGTTCGCTTTTGGCGTTGTTGGGTATTCGCTTTATTACCATTTTGGGTTGTGCTAATAAATACATTAGCTAAATGAATATCACTTCTGAGTTCTGAGCATTCTTGTGAAAATGAAAAGATGAGATGATTTGTATGTCCTGGTTGAATCGTCCTTAAAAGAATGAACACGACTTGGGTATTTCCGGTGTTTGAAGAAAATGATTGTTCTTCTTATTGAAATCATTAATGAATTATGTTTTCTCTTTCGCTTTGAAAATCTGAAGGTAATGGGAAAGAGGATTTTATTGTGCATTTTGGATGCGGTTTGATCTTCTAGTTTGAACTGTCATCATGAAAATGAACATGGCTTAGTGTTTCTATGTAAATGAATGAAACAAATGAGATTTGGCTTGTTGTTGAGATTGTTTTGATCATACCTTTACTTAGATCTATTACCCTATGCAGGTTTGCATTGATAAAGGCATTGTTATGCGAATATTGTATTTCTGAGTTCAGTGTGTGGAAATGTTTGGGAAAAACAAAGTTGTGGTGATATTAATAGACTATTATGCGAGTTATAATTCCTTGATGTTTTTTTATTTGCATAAACACGGGTTCCACAGGACAATAAGGTTATTGTAGCATCTTACTTTGCTGTACTAATTTGATATGGTATTCACTGCTGGTTCTTTTGGTACGAATGTTTATAGACCGATTCTGAATGAACTCTGTCAACTTTTTGGAAAGGTAATAGTAGTTTTCAATTACTAAATATACTACTCAATGAATTATACTATTAGAGTATGTCTGCTCTAAATAAGAGGTATTTGAATAGACAGTAGAAGAGGTGATATGATC
>CM031243.1:190111039-190156039 GCA_018340775.1 Taxus wallichiana var. yunnanensis
AGGTCTAATTCTAAATGAATTTATTCATTTATCCTCCTAAATCTTACTTAGTTAAGGTTCATTAACAATAGATATGATTTCCCATATCTTTATTTTACGAATTTAAACATCGAGGCTATTAACTGAGTCCGAATACAAGGTTCGGCTACCCCTAAGTTATTTGATATCCCTTAGCTTTCAAACTAATCCCGAATACCTTCTAATTAGGATTTCGTGTTTATCTAAATCTTTTTTATTTCAATTCAAAATTCATCTTAACCCAAGTATGAACTAATTGCACATTTCAACGTAAAAGTTGCATTCGGGTAAAGAATAGATGTTATTTCCTTTTAAATTCATCCATTAACATTTGAATAATTCAAGTCAAGGAATAATGTTATATTCTCAAACTTATTCAACAATATCAAAGCGATAAAGATTATTGAAAATATCACACTTTTACTTGTATTCATCCATCGATTTACAATCTATACATTTTCAGTCAAACATTTGGACTTTGTTTATATCAAACAACATTACAACTCATAAAGATAGAAGAATGTAACTTCTTCCTTTCTCATTTCCTCGTAGAGGAGTAATAGCTATCAATACAATCCATCTTAAGATTAATCAAAGAAGTATCGGAAAACAACCATGTCTTCATTTATACTCAAGTTTCATCTGCAAAATTACTTGCGGTTCGATTCATCAACCGAGCATATTAAGCACTTGTCATTAAAATGAGGTGCTTTTAATTAACTGTCTCAATAAAAGAACCCTACTTTTATGAAACGTTAATATGAACATCATTCAAGAATTAAATACCAAAAAGGATGAATAGCATATCAACTCAATCATCCAATAACCCTCCTAATCAGACAAAGGATTACTGCCCTCTTTCCCAAATAATTATTACAAGAAGTAATTTCCTTCAACAGTTCTAGATTACAAACATCTGTAAGAACTAAAAACACAATTATGCAACTGTTGTTCTAACATAAATGCTATCAATTCCATTCTCTTACAATAGTTGTGAATTCAAATGATAGATCTTAACTAAATCTAAAGTAGAATTATTTCCTTCTTTCATACAACTCATCTAATTTCAAGCAATCAAATGTGAAGAGAACAAGCAAACAACAATTAAATACAAATGCTTAACCCAAGCAAGAGCGATACGAAATTCGTTCCACAACAATTATAAATTTCCAATTTGTATGAGAGAAAATGATCATTAATTCAAATTATCCATTCACACTCTCTTTCTTTTCCTCATAGTTGTATTTAGAAGTTTTAATCAAACGTGATATCAATCAATGATAATGGTCAAAGAAAAATAAATGAAAATCAATAATCGAATATAAGGGAGCAAGATCATATCACCTCTTCTTCTTGTCTATCCAAATACCTCTTATTTAGAGCAGACATACTCCAATAGTATAATTCATTCGAGTAGTATATTCGAGAATTGAAAACTACTATTACCTTTCCAAAAAAGTTGACAGAGTTCATTGCAACTGGTCTATAAACATTAGTACCAAAAGAACCTATAACGCAATCATTTCCTTTTAAAAGTTTCACTCTACGAGACATTCACGTCTTTATAACATACAAGAGTGTATAGCGACTACAACCAATCACACTTTCATCCTAATAATGAGAGTTTTCATTTTCCAACAACAAAGAATAATTCCATTTATATTGTTCTTAATGAAAATGATGAAATGTCCACAATCCTTATATATATATATATATATATATATATATATATCCTTGAGTTCAACAAGACACAATATAATTTGCAGATCTACTTAGTTTATTATATAGACTGATTTTCTTTCCTCCTATATTAAAACTTCCTTCCAAAAAACATTCTATATGAATACCAAGAACGAGTAAGCAGTGCAATGAGAATACCATATCAAATTAGTACAAAGAAAGTAAGATGATACAATAACCTTATTGTCCTCAGGGAACCCATGTTTTATGCAATGAAAAACATCAAGGAATTATAACTCACATAATAGTCTATTAATATCACCACTGCTTTGTTTTTCCCAAACATTTCCACACCCGAACTCGAAATACAATATTAAGCATAACAATTCCTTTATCAATGCAAACCCGCATAGGGTAATAGATGTTGCAAGTAAGGTACAGTCAAAACAATCTCAACAAAGACAATCCAAATCTCATTTGTTTCATTCATTTACACGAAACACTAAGCCATGTTCATTTTCATGATGACATGATTTGAGACTGAGAAGATCAAACCGCATCCAAAATGCACAATAAAATACTCTTTCCCATTACCTTCAAATTTCAAGAAATAAAGAGAAAACATAATTCATTAATGATTTCAATAAGAAGAACAATCATTTTCTTCAAACACTCGAGAATACCCAAGTCGTGTTCATTCTTTTAAGGACAGTTCAACTAGACATACAAATCATCTCATCTTTTCATTTTCACAAGAATGCTCAAAACTCAGAAGTGATATTCATTTAGCTAATGTATTTATTAGCATAACCCAAAATGGTAATAAAGTGAATACCCAACACTGCCGAAACGAACCACACAACAAGGACAATGTATTCAACTTAATCGTTATGCAAAGAATGCTCAAGCCGCATACAACAAAAGAAAATGACTCAACTCGAAATCATTTCAACATAACAGCCAAATCAAATAACCAAAACCCCCATCATAAGAGCAGGGTTGTTTTAATGAGACTATTAAGCAAAAGCAAGCGGTTTAAGGAGAAGGGCTTAACATGCCTGTTAATTTTTCTTGTGGCTTAAAGAAAACCGCGCCCACTGGAGTTGTTTCTCTCCACGACGTCCTCGGCTAGGCTTTCCAACCAGTCACTAACTTCCATAGGCTCAAGAATAGCCTTTGTTTTTCCAAAGAACAGAGATAATAATCAAAACACAGCTGGTTCGACAGAACCAAGGAGAAACAAAATGCAGAGCAACTAAAATCCAAATGCACACAACAACAAACAATTTTCCTTTTTCCTCTATCCTCTTTCCAAGGTGAGCTGGTCGCTAAGACCAAGATAATTAATGCATTGAATGCACTGCCTTTCCTCATTCCTCACGCCACCGCCAACTCGGGTTAGTGAGTTCCAAATTTCAAATTTACATATAAATTCCATTTAGTTTCTAAGCTAGTTGGACGCCTCCAAATTTTCTTTGTTCCCGCCAAACTTGGCGCTATACATGTAAGGACTTCATTTACTGTCCCATTAAATTTCCTACCTTCCCCCCTTATCCTTTCCATCCACATGGGTCTATGCATCCCCTTCCTTAGGTTAGGATTAGTTTAGGATTTCAATAGTCCATATCTAGGTCATTCACCTAGTTCGGAGGTTAATGGAATTTATATCTATTTTCTCCTTATGAAATATAAAATCCATATAGGATAGTAGTTAGGGTATAAGATAAAACTTAGGGGTAGGTTAGGGTTTAAGCCCTAATATTTAATTAACTAGTTTCCATATCAAGTCTTTCCACTTTGATAATCATATTCAACATTAAGCGAGGACACTTCATCCTAAGTTCTACATACACAAGTGCCACTTGCATCAAGGCACCTTATCTAAGATCTTACACCTGATCTAGCGTTAACATAGTGTGTGGTTCGAGAATCGAACCTTTTTCATTAGCATCTACGCATGATATTCATACCGAAATTAGGTGTACGACATTTATATCAACCTTCAATCTGGTTTAAAAGTAAATCGACAAAGCAATCATAAGAAGGTTTAACATACCTTGGATCAATGGAATTGATTCAAGGTGTTGTCAATCAGCGAATAGAGTTCATCAAGCATACAACAAGTTTGTTGTCTCATTAGAATCACACAAGCAATAATAACTTCGTCCCAAGTATCAAGTTACAACAGACACATTCCTCTAAGAAAAGATGTGTCTTAACATATTTATCTTCATTTCTGATTACAACATCATGAAAGGTAATTACCATGATAGCTTAGAAAAATCAAGGCATTACATTCCTCCCTTCTTAAAGAATCATCGTCCGATGATCAAATTAACCAATTCAAGGAGTTTCTAGGACAAAATTCAGTTATTGTCTTTCCATTCATAAGTTCATACCAAAAAGCAGATTCACTCTTAAAAATAGTCTTTTAAGATAAGCTGTAAAATAGACCAATAATTGTCTAAATTTGGTAGAATTATCAGTTTTGAATTTCAATTTTGATCAAACAAGTATGGAAAAGTAGATCTCATTTAATCGAGATTTTCCCAAGTTGTACTTTCTTCGCTAAACTGGTCCGTGTGTGCGTGCGTGTGCATGTGCGTGTTTGTGTTTGTGTGTGCGTGTCCATGTGCGTGTGCGTGTGGGTGTGGGTGTGCGTGTGCTCGTGCGCGTGCTGTGCATGTGCATGTGCGTGTGCGTGTGCGTGTGCATGTGCGTGTGCGTGTGCGTTTCCATGTTCATTTTTGTTTCTATGTGTGTGTGCTTGTGTTCATGTTCGTCTACTTGTGCGTGTGTGTGTACGTGTGCGCGCAGCGCGTGCGTGTGTGTGTGTGTGTGTGTGTGTGATGTGTAGTACCTCATGCATGCGTGTGTGCGTGTGCGTGTACATGTGCGTGTGTGTGTGCGCGTAAGTGTAAGTGTGCGTGTGGGTGTGGGTGTGCGTTTACGTGTGAATGTCATTATGCATGTGCACTGATGTGTTAAAATGCATCAGGCATGTCGAAAGTGCACGTTCGTGTGCATGAAGGTGTGCGTGTGCGTGTGCGTGTGCGTGTGTGTGTGCTTGTGCATGTGCGTGTGTGTGTGCGTGTGCTTGTTGTGTGGTGTGCATGTGTGTGTGTGTGTGTGTGTGTGTGTGTGTGTGTGTGTGTGTGTGTGTGTGTGTGTGTGTGTGTGTGTGTGTGTGTGTGAGTGTGTGTGTGCATGGGAGTGTGTGTGTCGGTGCATGTTCATTTCCATGTGCATGTATTGCGGCAGCGTGTGTGTGTGTGTGAGCGTGTGCATGTCCGTGTGTATGTTCATGTCCAAGTCTGTGTGCGTGTGTCCATCCGAGCGTGTTCGTGTGCAATTGTCTCGTGCATGTGCGTGTGCATGTGTGTGTGCGTGTGCTTGTTTTGCATGCGTGCGTGTAAGTGCGTGTGCGTGTTCGCATCCATGTGTGTGCATGTGCGTATCTACGTGCATGTCCGTGTGAGTGTCTCTGTGTGTAACGCCTTGATTTTTGTAAGTTATCATGGTAATTACTTTTCATAAATCATTGTAAGCTCATGAAATCAAGATAAACATGTTAAGATATATCTTTGATCTTAAAGGAATGTGTTGCTAATGTCTGGACCCTTGTTTGCTGTAATTTGTTTACTTGGGACAGAAGTTATTATTGCTTGTGTGATTGTTGATGAGACAACAGACTTGTCGATGCTTGATGAACTCTATTTGCTGATTGACAACACACCTTGAATCAATTCCATTGATCCAAGGTATGCTGTGGCTTTCTTGTGATCGCTTTGTCAATTTACTTCTAAACCAGACTGAAGGTTGATATAAAGGTTGCAGCATTTGATTTCAGGTATGAATATCCGGTACATAGATGCCAATGAAAAAGGTTCGATTCTTGAACCACACACCATTCAGTAACGCTAGACCGCTTAAGGTGATAAGGGCACGGATGTAAGTGGCACAGTATGTGGAACTTAGGACTAAATGTCCGCTTAATGTTGAATATGATCATCAAAGGAAAGAATTGATATGGAAACTAGTTAATTAAATATTAGGGATTAAACCCTAACCTACCCCTAAGTTTTATCTTATACCCTAACTACTATCCTATATGGATTTTAGATTTCATAAGGAGAAAATAGATATAAATTCCATTAACCTATGAACTAGGTGAATGACCTAGATATGGACTATTAAAATCCTAAACTAATCCTAACCTAAGGAAGGGGACGCATAGACCCATGTGGATGGAAAGCATAAGAAGGAAGGTAGGAAATTTAATGGGACAGTAAATGAAGTCCTTACAGGTTACAGCGCCAAGTTTGGTGGGAACATGGGGAAAGTTGGAGGCGTCCAACTAGTTGTGAAACTAAACCATGATTGCATGCAAAAATTTGAAATTAGAAACTCGCCAACTTGAGTTGGCGGTGGCGTGAGGAAAAAGGAAAAAGGAATGCATTCAATGGCATTGATCTTAGCGACTAGGTCACCTTGGAAAGAGGATAGAGGAAAAATGAAATTTGTTTTTTATTGTGTGCAATCAGATTTTAGTTGCTCTACATTTTTTTCTTCCATAGTTCTATCGAACCTGCTATTATTTTTGGTTATTATCTCTGTTCTTGGAGAAGCTAGGCTATTTTTGGAGCCTGTGGAAGTTAGGGGACTATTTGGAAAGCTTTACTGTTGTCGCCGTAGAGAAGAATAGCTCCTGTGGGCGCGGTTTTCTTCGAGCCACAAGAAAAATTAACAGGCATGTTAAGCCCTTCTCCTTAAACCACTTGCTTTTGTTTAATCGTCTCATTAAAACAACCCTGCTCTTATGATGGGGGTTTTGGTTATTTGATTTGGCTGTTATGCTGAGATGATTTTGAGATTGAGTCGTTTTCTTTTGTTGTATGCGGTTTGAGCATTCTTTGCATAATGATTGAGTCGAATATACTGCCCATGCTGAGTGGATTCGTTTCGACAGTATTGGGGATTCATTCTTTATTTTATGAGTTTGTGCTTATGAATACTTTAGCTGTGTGTAGAAATTCTGAGTTCTATGCATCCTTGTGAAAATAAGAGGATGAGATGATTTTTTTTGTATGTCTGGTTGAACAGTCATTATATGGGTGAATACGACTTGAGTATTCTTGTGCGTTTTGAAGAAAATGAGTGTTTTTCTTACTACAACTATTAAGGAACTAGTTTCTCTTTTCTTTGTTGGAAATTTGAAGCTAATGGTAAGTGGATTTTATTGTATATTATGGATTTGGTCTTATGTAAACAATATTGATAAGGAGATTGTTTTTCTAAATGTTGACGTGAATGGTTTTGTAGAACTGTGAGAATAATACATGGAACTATTGGATGAGTTATTTTCTTGAGAGTATACAGTGCATAGAATATAAATACTTGGAACAAGTGGGCTTGTTTCATCATTTTACTCTCACTTCCTTTTTAAAACGATTAAAAAGCATCCGTGTTTGGTTGAATTCCATGAAAGAATTTGTTTAAAAGAATTAATTCTTGATTCTGGAACTGAGTATCTGGATATTTACCAGATAGATTAGAGTTCACTATTTTAGTCTTCTTTGGATTGGATGATGAATTATTTGCATAAATATGTGAATGTATACCTATACGAACTGCCCTTTAGATTTCTTGTTGTTTCATCAAGGCTGAACTGAAGTGGAATTCTTACTTTGAATGTTTGGAAAGCGATTCTTTTTTTTATTATGAGGAAGCTCATAATTTTGTAGCTGGTTGTACATTCATGTTGTTCAGGTCTAGCTGAAATGCTGGTTTTGATGAAACGATAGCTGATAAAACTAGATGTGCATTCTTGCTTGTCTATATCTAGATGTGAATGTATGTAGAGTGAAATGTTTAAAGGGAAATGATTGCATTTATAGGTTCTTTTGGTACTAATGTTTATAGACCAGTTGCAATGAACTCTGGTCAACTTTTTGGAAAGGTAATAGTAGTTTTCAATTACTGAATATACTACTCTGAATGAATTATACTATTGGAGTATGTCTGCTCTAAATAAGAGGTATTTGGATAGACAGTAAGAAGAGGTGATATGATCTTTCTCCCTTTTATTCGATTATTTCTTTTCATTCATTTCTCTTTGGACTGTTATCATTGATTTATATCACGTTTGAATTAAAATTTCTAGTACAATTATGAGGAAAGGAAAGAGCGTGTGAATGGATAATTGAATTAATGATCATTTTCTCTCATACAATTGGAAATATATAATTGTTATGGAACGAATTTTTCTTGATCGCTTGGGTTAAGCATTTGTATTTAAATTGTCTTGTTTACTTTTCTCTTCATGCGTTTGATTGTTTGAGATTAGACAAGTTGTATGAAAGCAAAGGAAAATGGTTCTGCTTTGGAAGTTTTATTTAAAATCTAATTGTGAATCTTCCTCTAACTAATCTAGGGAAAGGAATTGATAGCATTATGTTAGAATAAAGTTGCATAATGGCATTTTCAGTTCTTACAGATGTTTGTAATCTGGAAATGTTTAAAGGAAATTACTTCTTGTTATAAGTATTCAAAAAGAGGACAAGAATCCTTTGACCGATTGGGATGGTAATTAGATGATTAAGTTGATATGTTGTTCATCCTTTTTGGTATTTAATTCTAGAATGATGTTCATAGTAACGTTTCATAAAAGAAAGGTTCTTTTATTGAGACAGTTAATTAAAAGCACCTCATTTTAAAGACAAGTGCTTAATATGCTCAGTTCAATGAACTGACCTGCAAGTAATTTTATATATGAAACTTGATTACAAATGAAGACATGGTTGTTTTTTCGATACTTCTTTTGATTAACTCAAGATGGATTGTATTGATAGCTATTACTCCTCTACAAGGAAATGAGAAAGGAAGAAATCACATTCTTCTATCTTTATGAGTTGTAATGTTGTTTGATATAAACAAGTCCGATCGTTTGTCCGGAAAATGTATAGATTGTAAATCGATGGATGAATACAAGTAAAAGTGTGATATTTTCAATAACTGTATCAGTTTGATATTGTTGAATAAGTTTGAGAATATAACATTATTCCTTGACTTGGAATTATTCAAATGTTAATGGATGAATTTAAAAGGAAATAACATCTATTCTTTACCTAAATGCAACTTTTACGTTGAAATGTGCAATTAGTTCATACTTGGGTTAAGATGAATTTTGAATTGACATTAAAAAGATTTAGATAAACACAAAATCCTAATTGGAAGGTATTCGGGATTAGTTTGAAAACTAAGGGATATCAAATAACTTAGAGGCAGCCAAACCTTGTATTCGGACTCTGTTAATAGCCTCGAATGTTTAAATTCAGAAAATAAAGATATGAGAAATCATATCTATTGTAATGAGAACTTAACTAAGTAAGGTTAAGGAGGATAAATGAATAAATTCATTTAGAATTAGACCTCATTTAAATGGTGTCTAATAAGATGGAATTCTGAATTTGTTTACGGTTGTGGAAAACTTGGTTAAGTTTAATAGGTTAAACTTATTAGGTTTATTGATAATGGATTGATTAGTCAAAGAAGATTAAGAAAAGAACCAAGAATAGAATATGCAACCCTTTGGTATGAAGGAGGAGATGCGTATTAAGCTAGAAGACAGATTAAGTCTCTCTTATTGCATACAATCGTAACGAGAACGAGGTTTAAGGATCAACATGGTTGTTGAAAGTTGATCTTAAATACTAAGATTATAACCAAATCACAATTGAGCTAGATGTGTACCCTTGATGAGAAGATTTTGTAGGACATTGACATACGCCAACTACAATATAGTGTCTTCATGAAGGCGGGGCCTTCATGACGACACAATGTTATAGCTGACATATTACAATGCTCTCCCGAATTAAATCATCAAGTTTACATAAGCTAGATACTAAGTTCTTAGATGGGGATAGGAATGTGATCACACATACAAAGTGACTCCGGAGGACTAAAGGTAACTAGACACACGAAGTCATCTAGGGATGACATCATATGTCTACATATCTTTAGTTACCATGAGTAACTTCCTATGCTCGTTCATATTGCTAATTGGGGTTAGAGCTTGACCTTAAACGGAAGGAATATAAGAGACCGGGAAAGACCATTAAAGATAATGACTGAAGTGAGGTGAAGGACGTATTCCAATGATGTGTACCAAATCCAGAATATGATCATGTAAAGCATGTGAAATTCTTTAGCCAAAGTATCGCAAGTGTTGGTTGCGTTGTCCTAATCACCTAGTTTAAGATGCAGGATGTTAGATGAATATCAGTAACATATATTCAGATAGGCTTCTTAAATGGATCACTTGATAACCTGGAAATGGTAAGAGAACCCCGCATATTCATTATACAATGCATGAATTAACATGATGGATCGGTAAGTCACCGAGTCATGAAATGAGAGATCGCTGAAACTCCGAGCCATAAAATGGGAGACTGGTAGTTCTTCGAGTCATTTACAGCAGCTTATGGTATCTCGTTATATGATTGAATGGCATCGAATGTGTGTTCTATATTGTAAAATATGCAAACAGAGAACATTGGTTTTAAAAAGAAATTGTGTGATCCAAACTGCATTAGTTGGATGAGAGAACAATTATTAAAACTTGAATGTGTGTTTGAATTATATAATTCATAACAGGAACATTGTATATAAAAAAAAATCCCTTGTTCTAGTGTCTTAAAATGGGGATGTTACATCTTGGTATCGAGCTGAAGGTTGCAGCTCTTGGACCTAATGAGTCCACAATTTAATAAGGTTTACATTTTCTTATTGATGGGAAAATGGTCTTATACGAGTGAGATAATGGGTCCTCCTCTCTGTGGTAATGCAGAGGAGAAAATGGTCAAGAACAAAAGAAATGTCGATATGTACTCGTATCTTCAGCAATTGGAGAAGAACACCCATTACCTGTGTGGAGAAGAAACATCTCAAAAGCTGGATAAAATCCTACGCCCTACTCTTTCATTTAGAACAACATAATGGGTAATGAAGAGGAGGAAGAAGAATCTTGTAACACTCGAACGAGCTATTTACTTCCTTAGCATTCAAGTGTTGATATATGATTTCTTCTATAAAAGGATGAATTGAAGTCATGGATTTATCCATGAGTTGGAATATAAGACTCTTTTATTTCTTTCATTTTTGCACACTGAGTTTAATATGATCTCGGAATGAATTGTGGATTTATCCATCTATAAGATCCGGGAAGTGATGCAAGTGATTTAAAGTTTATTCGGGATGAACAAAAATTATAGACCTTATGCAGTCGCAAGGTCCAATGCGTTGAATAAGCTATTTGAGTCTAACTCGATCGATCATGTTAAATGAATTGGTTCCCGATATCGTAATATCGTGAAGGTCTTGATCGTGGGCTGTAATAAATTCAGATACATTTATTCAACTAGCCTATCGGGCAAGGCGGAGAATGAACTTTCGTGAATGTATGTTTGTAGGTTCTTTTCGAACATTTGAAATGTTAGACCTAAATGGATTTATTAAGGTTAGTAACCTAAAACTAAACTATAACCTAGGGGTTATATTAGTGTTAATCTAACCTAGGCCTAAGCTATAAGCTAAATGTTCTAAGTTAGTAACCTAGCACTATGGAGGTTAGACTAAGTAGCATCTTAAATCATAACCTATGTTACTAACCTAACTAATGAACAAGGAGGAAAGGGGACCTATGAAAGGGTGCGAGCCATGGGCGGGTTTCTATGGCATTAAATAGATGGATAAATATGAAGGACAGGATTTAGTGGAAGTTTCAACGGCTAGCAAAAGCCGACGTGGCGAGACGCCAAAGTTAGAAATGGTCTTTGAATTGTTTTTATCCATCGCCAACTATGGCGGTCGGTGGCAATGGAGATTGAGTCGGAAATTTGGAGTAAATGCAATTAATGAACTCGGTCTTCGAGCTCGGGTTTCTCTGAAGGCATGCAAAATGGAAAACGGTAGTTTGTTTGGTTTTTCATGCGCTCCGGTTTTCCCTCTCTGTCTCGATCATTGGTTCTTCGCACTGGGCCGTCTACTTTGTGTTGCATGGAAAAAATGAGTGTAACTCGCTCTTTTCTCTGTCAAGGAAAGTTTATAAGGCATGGAAATAACAAGTTATTGTTGTTGAATCTAACGTGGAAAAAGAGGAGAAGGCAAGAGCTCTTTCTGGTCTTCTTCGGATTTTTAAGCAAATAACCGTGCATGTTAGGCCCTAACTTTTAAATTTCTTGCTTTCTTTTCAAATGATTTCATTAGAACAACTCTGTTCAAATGATTTTTGGGTTCATTGGTTTCTATGGTAACTGTGAATGGATTAGTTGTGTATCTTCTTACCGGATGGATTTTTTTAGAGAACCTTGATGGGTGTATATTTTTTTGAACAATTATACTATCTCGTTGTGTTTTGCATTCCGGATAAAGTTTGTGAAATACATGCAAGAAAGTATACTAAACTCGCTCGTGTGAGCCCATGAATTGTTTCCTTGTTGGGTTGGATACAATGATACTTTGCTGTTGATTCTTCTCGAAAAGGATACTATTGGATTTTTGTTTGAATGTTCAAGATAATTCGACTTCTTTGTAAGTTCTGTCGTGTTAATATAAGTGGTGGTTACTGAATCTTGTTGGGTTTCGCTATATACTTAGGTTATTTTGAACGGATAACTTGCTGTGTTTATAGTATTTTAATGTGACTTGTAGAAGTTGTTTCCCCCCTTGTGTTGCAATTATGGGATTCAACCCATTCGATAAGTTTGCAATATATGTATTTATATGCAAAATGACTCTATGGAGTCCTTGGAATGGTTTATATATTATGGACTACTGTAGAAGTCATGTATGTGAATACTGGTAGTTTGATTCAGTCGGAGTCCTGGAGGGGTAACTGGTAATACGAATTCTATTGTCTTGTTATGAATACCTTCGTTTAGCAATGAATTTCTTGGTAAGACTCAGTTGGTGTAATTTTTATGTTTTCCTCTCTGTGTAAGCTTAGAGCGAATATTGTTGTATGGGTTCAGATTGGAATCCTTGTTACGAAACTAGTATTTTGCTTCTGTATAAGCCTGGTTATGAACACTTTTTGTTTTTGGCTCTGTTGGAATCCTTAATGTATATATATAGATATCATGTATCTTGGCCTCTGTAGAAGTGGGTCGTGAATGCCATACTTTTCTACCCTTTGAAGGAGTTTAGAGATGTGAATACGGTATGTTATTATTCGGTTAGAACTCTTGAATTTGATATGTAAACTTGTGATCTTTCAACTTCATGTGTAAAGCCTTGTTATGATTTTCGATCGATATCGACTCGGTGAGAGTCCTGAAAGGTGTCTATTATTTTAATTTCATTTAGAGCTGGGTTATGAACGCAGTTGTTATTATGAATACTAAATGTTATTAACTTCAAGGTGGAGACACCGAAAAATAATTCATGTTGTAACATCCGTAGGAGTTCCCGCTTTGTGAGTACTTTTAGTATTCTTGACTTGTTATCATACGAATTCAACTTGATTTGAAAACTTTAACATAAGTATTGGTTGAATTTGGCAATTGTTGGAGCCCATGTTATGTTATATGTTGGCTCGATTCTCGATCTTTGTCCTTGCATTGTGTTTTAGTAGGGACTAAATTGAATCGAATGTTGATGTGAGTTTTGACTCAAGAGAATTGTTCTTGTGTTTGAACATGATTACGTCTTCTATTAGCATGAATATCCAGTGTGAGCTTGACTCGAACTATAGAGTCTGTTAATTTTACCTCAAAAATGATGGCATTGAATATTTTCTTGTTTTTCGCTTCATATGGAAGGTTATGTGGAGTCTATTTGATAGATTATTCATCATTGTTTTGGCGTGAGAGCTACTGTATCGCTAGTAAGCTACGTGAGTTTGTTATATTTAAATTTTAACAAAACCGTGGTTCTTCTTGTGTCTCGTCCGACTTATTCATATGCGTATAAGGTGAATGCTTACTCTCGAGAGAGACGGTACATAGTCATGAGCTTGTTTGAAGGGAAATATGAATGACTTGTTTTCTTTCTCTCTCGTTGTAAAGTATATGTTGATATATTTTTACCTAACCGTTAGAACTATTTTTAACATATTGATGGAATCATGATTTGTTATGATATTCATTTTACTATGATGAATGTAATGATCATTCGATGTTTGTTGTCCTTGGGATTCAGATGGATAGTTGTTTTGGATACTTTCGTTCTTCTTGATTTCTAATATTTTGATGAAATATTTGAAAAGTATTTAGGACTATTCAGTAATGATAATATGAGTTACGCGTTTATAGTCATGTTTGTATTACAAGAGCATAGTCTGAAATATGTTTACTTGTTTGGTGAAATGATCTCATTTAAACAAGGTGTTTAATGAAAACAATTGATGGATTGCAATTGTTTTAAGAGTTAGTGCTTATCATGCTCAGTTCATCGATTTGACCCATGTTGACAATTTTTGCAGATGGTTCCGTAAGAGGTAAAAGCACGCAGATCGATAGGATGTTCAGATTGTGTAATTTGGTTTTATGATGAATTACAGCTTGATTCTCTAAATGTACTATATGAGGAAAGATGTTCTTTTTCCTCGTTGAGTATTGTATCAAGTATTCTGAATGCATAAAATGTATTTGATTAGCTCAAGGGAATGAAAAGAGATATTTGTTACTTATGTGTTTGTATTCGTATCTTGATAGTTTGACCTTCTTCGGTTCAAATGATCTTGAGAGCATTGTTATTATTGTATAATTTGGAGACTTTTGTGATTATCAATGTAAGCTTGCAAGAATATGTGACTCGAATACTTATGATTGTTTAGTAGTTCTAGTATGTTCTAGCTAAAGCTAAATTGGAATTTAGTTCACCTGTCTTTTCGAAGCTAGGGTTAAAATATACCCGAGCAGAAGCTAAACAAGTGAATAAATTATTACTTCTGGTCTTAATCTAGGTCAATACGACATTTAATTGGATTCTTAATCACTATATCTCGATACTATTAAGTAAGATATAAATTCAGTTATGAGAACTCGATATAAACCTAAAAAGGGTTTGGTTGGCAATCTCATGTGAAGATTATGGGTTATTGTCAATTTCGTTGATTTAGAATTAAGTATATTCTATGAACTCCTCAAGGGACCTCTAGTCTTAATAACTTCTCTTGTGTAATGGGTTTTACTAAGAAAAGTAATTCTAAGGTGAGGAACCCGAGGATTGGGAAAGACTACCCTTAGGGAGTGTATCTATGGTATAATTTTAACTCAACGTATGTAACACTTATTAATAAGTAGATCTTTTCGAGGCGGATTTAAAGGTTGACGGCACAAGTCAATCAGCAGGTTGTACCTTCGAGAAGATTAGGATCTTCTCGAAGATACAACAATGCAGTGACTTATGACGACACCCTTTGCATCGATCGTTAAGATTTACACCTTAAACTCGAACAAGTTACTTCTGGGACTCGATTAGGAATGTGGTCACGTTATAAAGGCTGCCTAGGAGACTGGGGTATCTTGACACACCGGTTTAACTAGGGTTGACCAAGATGTCGCCGTATCCCTAGTCCTTGGGAGCATCCATATAACGTTGTCACCTTACTAATCCGTTTCCGAGTGAATAACTTGGGATAGAGAGACTCGACGTAAGTCAGTATAAGACATTCTACATAACATAGGAATGGGGTGAAGGACGTATTCTAGATTGATGAGTATGCCATTAAGGAATACGAGACATAAGTAGTATGTTTCAAATCTTTGGCCAAAGTATCGCAAGCTGCTGATTGCGTTGTCCTAAGTCACCTAGTCTAAGGGATGAGATGCCGATGAATAATGGTAACAATTATTCAGATAGGTTCCTTAGACAGAGCATTCTGAATCCTAGATTAGGGAAGAGAACCGCAAGAGTGTTGTGTTAAATAAAAACGCCAACTCTTAATACACATGAATAGATCGGTAGATTACCGAGTCATGGAATGAATAGATCGGAGGTACTCCGAGTCATTACAGCTGCATATGGTTATCTGTTATAAGAATGGTTGCTTTGATTTGAGAGTTCTAAATTATGTATTTAGAACCAGGAAGCATTTATCAAAAAAAAAATTACTTGTTCTAATGTATAAAATGAGGATGTTACATCTTGGTATCGAGCCGAAGGTGCAGCTCTGGGCCTATCAGTGTCCATAATCGATAAAAACCTGAATTTTCTTGTAACAGTAAAATGGTTAGAACAAGGGGGAACGCGTTGCGAATAATGCTCCACCGAAGGAGGGGGGAACAACCCAAAAACTTGATGAGATCCTGCTGCCCCGTTGGACACAAGAGATCATTTAGCTGTACTTGAACAAACAGGTGATGGGAAATGAGGAGGATGATGAAGCTGGTAATAACAATCAGCAACCTCCTGAGGACAACCCCGATATGGGTGTTGATATTAATGCTGGAAATGCACCTGTCCAACCAGAAAACAAAAAGGCCAAGGTTGGTAGCAGAACTCACTAATGATATAAAAGGATAAGCCCACCTAAGTATGATGGCACCACATTAGAGATGGAGCCGAGAACTAGATCAAGCGAAATGGAGAAGTACTTTGCAATAAGAAACTTCTCAGAGGAAACCAAAGCTATTTGGGGAGCCTATCAGCTTTCCCATGAAGCATCTTCGTGGTGGGATAGCCGTAAAGCTAAGCTAAATATTGATGAGACCAATATTACTTGGGATCAATTTAAAGGCTATTTTAGGCAACGTTGGCTACCACAACTTTTCTATGATCAGAAAATGATAGAATTCCAGAACTTAGCTCAAGGGAAGCTAATGGTAACTGAATACTAGGAGCGGTTTACAAAACTCCTCAAGTATGTACCACAGTATCAAACTGACGAGAAGTTCAGAATATGGAAATTCATCATGGGATTGAATCCCGTGATAGGGGAGAGGTCGATGTTCACATCCAACCACTATGGAAGGAGTTGTTGAAAAGGCCATAAGACAAGAAAGTAAATTAAAGGCTATTTCTCGCTCATAAAGAGGAAGTGCGGAAGAAGACCGCAAACCCTTCTTCAACCTCTCTGCACCCAAAAAGGGACCATGGAAAATTTTGGAAACAAAAGTAAGTTTCAGGGATAATAGTAAGAAAGCAAGAGCAAATAAGCCTCTCATTGAAATGTAAGGATAATTTTGCCAAAAATTATAACAATGGGCGAAGCCCTATGGAGGCCAACGTGATAATTACAAGGTGGAGGCAATTTTGAGCCTAAAAAGGGACCCGTAGGAGGCTACTACAATTGTGGCAAAGACCACTATGCAAATCAAAGTGCCCTTTCAAGAAGGATGATTGTAATCAAGCAAAGATAAGATACATGCCGCAAAGAGCGACAAGCAAGTCGAAAAGAAAGTGACACCTATAGAAGTTCCTGTAAGTTATTTGGCATACCGCACTATTCTTTTTGATACAGAGCTACCGAATGTTTTATTTCTAATAAACTTGCTTCTAAACTTAAAGAGAAAAGCTGGAAAAATGGATAAATCTTGGACATAAGATGGTAATAACTTTGTTCATACAAAGTGAGTATGTGTCTTTTTGGGGCAGTCCTTGACTTACCTAATTTCTCCACGGAAGTTGACCTCTATGTTACACCTTTGGGATCGTATGACATTGTCATCGGTGTCAATTGGTTAGCTGACCATAAAGCAAAAGTAGATCACTGCTATGAAAAGAACATAAAATGTTTAGATGATCAAATGGAAACAACAGAGATTCAAGGGGTTAAACGGGAAATTTCAGTTAGAAAACTATCACCATGCAACTTAAAAGGCTAAAAATAAAGGATGTACCCTTTATGCAAGTAAAGATATCTGAATTTTTAGAAGAAGATGGTGATTCCATGAAATGATTTCCTCTGCTACAAAGTTTTAGGGATGTTTTTCCTGAGGAATTACCAGGGTTACCACCCAAGAGGGAATTTGACTTCACCATCGAAATCAAACCAGAATGTAACCTATTTCCAAAGCACGTATCGATGACTACTACAGAGTTAGTCGAGCTTAAGGCACAATTGCAAGAACTTTTGTCTAAAGGTTTGATTAGACCAAGTGTTTCACCTTGGGGAGCGCCCGTAATATTTGTGAAAAAGAAGGATGGAACACTTAGGTTGTGTATTGATTATCGGATGTTGAACAAAGCAACAATCAAAAGATATCCACTTCCAAGGATCGACGATTTATTTGATCGATGCTTGGGGCAAGTGGTTTATTCTAAGATAGATCTTCGATCTGGTTATCATCAGTTAAGGATTAGAGAAGAAGATATTCATAAAACAACTTTCCGAACAAGGTACGGACATTATGAATTCACGGTTCTACCCTTTGGATTAACTAATGCACCCGCAGCCTTTATGAACTTAATGAACAATATCTTTCAAGAATATTTGGACAAGTTTGTACTTGTATTCTTGGACGATATTCTCATTTATTCTAAAAGTGTTGAGGAGCACAATGAGCATTTGAAGATAGTTTTGGGAATTTTGAGAAAAATAAAGTTGTATGGTAAGTTATCCAAATGTTCTTTCTTTGATTCAAGTTCACTATTTGGGTCATGTCATTAAAGAAGGAATTGCTGTAGATCCTTCAAAAATAGTGGCAATAATCGAGTGGCCTCGCACCAAAGAATGTGCACGAAGTAAGAAGCTTCATGGGTCTTCTTGGTTACTATAGAAAATTTGTTAAGGATTTTTCTAAAGTGGTCGCATCAATAACTTCATTACGTAAGAAGGATAAGAAATTTATTTGGAATGATAAGTGTGAAGCGGCTTTCAAAAGTCCGAAAAGCCGCTTGACTTCGCACCTATATTAGCTGTACTGCACCCTAATGGGAGCTTTATTTGTTGTAATGGATGCTTCGGGGAAGGCCTTGGAGGTGTTTTGTTACAAAATGATCAATTCATAGCATATGAAAGTAGAAAACTTAAGTTACATGAGCTGAATTATGCTCCTCATGATTTGGAGCTTGCTGCCATTGTTCATGCACTTCAAGTCTAGAGACACTATTTACTTGGGAAACCTTTTGAGTTGAAAAATGATCACTTAGGACTGAAATATATTTTTACTCACCCTAATCAATGCCGACAGAGAAGGTGGTTAGAATTTTTATCACAATATGATTTTGAGATTAGCTACATCAAAGGGAAGGAGAATAGAGTAAAGAGATGCTCTAAGTCGTAGGAGGCACATTTGCTCTTATAACATTAAGAACTTAGTTTAAGGATGAGGTAAAAAGTGCCTCGTAATCATATGCATACTTTCAAGAAGTAAAAGCAAAAGCTTGCGCAGAACCTAATGATGAAAGGTATAAAGGTTTTCATTTTGATGATGAAGGAATCTTGCGTTATGAAAACAGGTATATGTACCTATGCCGAATGATTTGAGAAAGAAGTTGTTAGTTGAATTTCATAATTCACCTTTCTCTGACACCCGGAATCACAAAAATGCTTGCTGATCCGAAACAACAATACTTTTGGAAAGGTATGAAAAAGGATGTCATTGATTTTGTGACTCATTGTTTGGAATGTCACTGGGTTAAGGCGAGAACATATGGACCTTGGCTGGATCAGTTATATCCTCATAGCATACCCAAAGACAAATGGCAAGTAATAACCATGGACTTTGTATAAGGGTTACCTATGTCCAGGAATAAACATGATGTTATCCGGTAGTTGTAGATAAACTAACTAAGGTAGCTCATTTCATCGCTGGAAATCTAAAGGATGATTCACCAAAGTGCTGGCCAAAAGATTCGCATACACGAAATTTTCAGATTGCATGGTGTACCGTAATTGATTATATCCGACAGGATCCAAGAATGACGTCAAGATTTTGGCAAACACTTAATACAACTCTTGAACGAAACTAAATTTCAGTTTCGCATATCATCCGGAAACGGATGGACAAACCGAGAGGGTAAATCAAGTGTTGGAGGACATGTTGTAATGTATTGTATGGATCAACAAAGATAAATGGGAAGAGTATCTTCCATTAGTTAAATTCGCATACAACAACACTTATCACTCATCTCTTAAAATGGCACCATTTGAAGCACTTTATGGAAGAAAGTGCAAAACCCCGTTAGCTGGGATAGTGTTGAGGATAGAGTGGTAATTGGACCAGAGATTCTCACAAAAATGGAACAGCAAGTTAAGTTGATTCGTGAACGATTAAAGGAAGCAGTGGATAGGCAGAAGAGCTATGCTGACCTTAAGCGGATTGATCGAAGGTTTGAGCTTGGTGAGAAGGTTTTTCTTCGTGTTAAACCTAGAAAGAGTTCTATAACTTTTGGCAAGGCTGCCAAGTTGTCACCTCAATTCATGGGACCTTTCAAAATTGTCGAAATAATCAATCCTATAGCTTATCGATTAGCATTACCACCTACTTTATCTCGCATGCATGATGTTTTCCATATTTACTTGCTTAAGAAATAAGTTTCAGATCTGTCACATGTTTTAAATTGGAATTCCTTGAGGTCCAAGACCCAGGAATAATCGTGGTTAAACCCACACGAGTGCTGGAAACTCACCAATTGCATTTGAGAAATCATGAAATATAGCAATGTAAGGTCCAGTGGGACCAGTTTAATGAAGAAAGTGCAACTTGGGAAAATCTGGAAGAGATGAAAATTGCTTTTCCTTTTCTTTTTCAACAGAATGAAATCTGTTGACAAAACATTTCTTTTATGAACTTATCTTTTTCAAGTTTATATGAAAGCCAGATGGAGGAAAACATTATTCAGGTTGAATAAAATGTGTTGTGACATTGATTTCTGGAACTATTCAAGTTGGAAATAGTCGCATTGTTTTGTGAACTAATAAATTGGTTGACCTGAAGGTTAATCAAATATGTAATCATCGGGACGATGAATCTTTTAGAGGGAAGCATGTAACACTCGAACTCGTTGTTACTTCCTCCCGAGCATTCAAGTGTATGATATATGATTTCTTCGTAAAAGGATGTGTTCCTTTGATTGTGAAGTCATGCTTGATATGTACTGTATCTTCTTTGCAATTGAAGATCTTTAACCGAATCGGAATATAATTGGACTCTTTTATTTCTTTCATTTTTGCACCCGAGTTTAATATGATCTCGAATGAATTGTGGATTTATCCATCTATAAGACCCACCGGGATCAAGTGGCATTGATCCAAGTGATGCTTTAAAGTTTATTCGGGATGAACAAAAATTATAGACCTTATGCAGTCGTAAGGTATGAATGCATTGAATAAGCTATTTCGTGAGTCTAACTCGTCAGATGATCGTGTTAAATGAATTGGTTCCCGATATCATAATATCGTGAAGGTCTTGATCGTGGGCCGTAATAAATTCAGATACATTTATTCAACTAGCCTATTGGCAAAGTGTAGGAGTGAATCCTTTCGTGAATGTATGTTTGTAGGTTCTTTTCGAACATTTGAAATGTTAGACCTAAACTGGATTTATTAAGGTTAGTAACCTAAAACTAAACTATAACCTAGGGGTTAGATTAGTGTTAATCTAACCTAAGCCTAAGCTATAAGCTAAATGTTCTAAGTTAGTAACCTAGCACTATGGAGGTTAGACTAAGTAGCATCTTAAATCCTAACCTATGTTACTAACCTAACTAATGAACAAGGAGGAAAGGGGACCTATGAAAGGGTGCGAGCCATGGGCGGAAGTTTCTATGGCATTAAATAAATGGATAAGTATGAAGGATAGGATTTAGTGGAAGTTTCAAATGGCTAGCAAAATCCAACGTGGCGTAGACGCCAAAGTTAGAAATGGTCTTTGAATTGTTTTTATCCATCGCCAACTATGGCGGTCGGTGGCAATGGAGATTGAGCGGGAAATTTGGAGTAAATGCAATTAATGAACTCGGTCTTCGAGCTTGGGTTTCTCGGGAAGGCATGCAAATTGGAAAACTGGTAGTTTTTTTGGTTTTTCATGCACTCCGGTTTTCCCTTTGTTTGATCATCGGTTCTTCGCACTATCTACTTGGTGTTGCATGGCAAAAATGAGTGTAACTGGCTCTTTTCTCTGTCAAGGAAATTTTATAAGGCATGGAAATAACAAGTTATTGTTGTTGAATCTAACGTGGAAAAAGAGGAGAAGGCACGAGCTCTTTTAGTGGTCTTCTTCGGATTTTTAAGCAAATAACTAGGCATGTTAGGCCCTAACTTTTAAAGTTCTTGCTTTCTTTCAAATGATTTCATTAGAACAACTTTGTTCAAATGATTTTTGGGTTCAGTTGGTTTCTATGGTAATTGTGAATGGATTAGTTGTTGTATCTTCTTACTGGATGGATTTTTTTAGAGAACCCTTGATGGGTGTATATTTTGTTTCGAACGATTATACTATCTCATTGTGTTTTGCATTCCGGATAAAGTTTGTGAAATGCATGCAAGAAAGTATACGAAACCTCCGCTCTGTGTGAGCCCATGAATTTTTTTCCTTGTTGGGTTCAAAGCATCTGATACTTGTTGTTGATTCTTCTCGAAAAGGATACTTTTGTTGGATTTTTGTTTAAATGTTCAAGATAATTCGACTTTTTTGTAAGTTTGTCGTGTTAATATAAGTGGTGGTTCTTGAATCTTGTTGGGTTTCGCTATATACTTAGGTTATTTTGAACGGATAACTTGTTGTGTTTATAGTATTTTAATGCGACCTTGTAGAAGTTGTTTCCCCCTTGTGTTGTAATTATGGGATTCAACCCGTCGATAATTTTGCAATATATGTATTTATATGAAAATGACTCGTGGAGTCCTGGAATGGTTTGTATATTATGGACTACTCGTAGAAGTCATGTATGTGAATACTAGTAGTTTGATTTCGAATGAGTCTTGGAGGGGTAACTCGGTAATATGACTTCTATTATCTTGTTATGAATACCTTCGTTTAGCAATGAATTTCTTGGTACAGACTAGGTTGGTGTACTTTTTATATGTTTTCCTCTCTGTGTAAGCTTAGAGGAATATATTGTTGTATGGGTTCACTTGGAATCCTTGTTACGAAACCAAGTATTTTTTGCTTCGTATAAGCCCGGTTATGAACACTTTTGTTTTTGGCTCTGTTGGAATCCTTAATGTATATATATAGATATCAGATATCATGTATCTTGGCCTCTCGTAGAAGTGGGTCATGAATGCCATACTTTTCTACCTCGAAGGAGTTCAGATGTGAATACGTTATGTTATTATTCTGGTTAGAACTCTTGAATTTGATATGTAACTTGTATCTTTCAACTTCGTGTAAAGCCTTGTTATGATTTTGGTCGACATCGACTCAAAGTGAGAGTCCGGAAAGGTGTCTATTATTTTAATTTCATTCAAAGTCTGGGTTGTGACGGTTGTTATTATGAATACTAAATGTTATTAACTTCGGTGGAGACACTGAAAAATAATTCATGTTCAGAACATCCGTAGGAGTTCTGCATTGTGAGTACTTTTAGTATTCTTGACTTGTTATCATACGAATTCAACTTGATTTGAAAACTTTAACATAAGTATTGGTTGAATTTGGCACTGTTGGAGCCCATGTTATGTTATATGTTGGCTCGATTCTCGATCTTTGTCCTTGTTGTGTTTTAGTAGGGACTAAATTGAACTGAATGTTGATGTGAGTTTTGACTCAGTAGAATTGTTCTTGTGTTTGAACATGATTACGTCTTCTATTAGCATGAATATCCAGTCGTGAGCTTGACTAAACTATAGAGAGTCATAACTCGTACCTTGAAAACAATGGCATTGAATATTTTCTTGTTTGTCGCTTCGTATGGTAGGTTATGTGGAGTCTATTTGATTGATTATTCATCACTGTTTTGGCGTGAGAGCTACTGTACTGCTAGTAAGCTACAGGAGTTTGTTATATTTAAATTTTAACAAAACCGTGGTTCTTCTTGTGTCTCGTCGACTTATTCATATGCGTATAAGGTGAATGCTTACTCTCGAGGAGACAGTACAGTCATGAGCTTGTTTGAAGGGAAATATGAATGACTTGTTTTCTTTCTCTTTTGTTGTAAAGTATATGTTGATATATTTTTACCTAACCGTTAGAACTGTTTTTAACATATTGGTGGAATCATGATTTTTTGTGATATTCATTTTACTATGATGAATGTAATGATCTGTCTGATGTTTGTTGTCCTTGGGATTCAGATGGATAGTTGTTTTGGATACTTTCGTTCTTCTTGATTTCTAATATTTTGATGAAATATTTGAAAAGTATTTAGGACTATTCAGTAATGATAATATGAGTTACGCGTTTATAGTCATGTTTGTATTACAAGAGCATAGTCTGAAATATGTTTACTTGTTTGGTGAAATGATCTCATTTAAACAGGGTGTTTAATGAAAACAATTGATGGATTGCAATTGTTTTAAAAGTTAGTGCTTATCATGCTCAGTTCATCGAACTGACCCATGTTGAAAATTTTTGCAGATGGTTGCCGTAAGAGGTAAAAGCACGCAGATCTGATAGGATGTTCAGATTGTGTAATTTGGTTTTATGATGAATTACAAACTTGATTCTCTAAATGTACTATATGAGGAAAGATATTCTTTTTCGTTGAGTATTGTATCAAGTATTGAATGCATAAAATGTATTTGATTAGCTCGAAGGGAATGAAAAGAGATATTTGTTAATTATGTGTTTGTATTCGTATCTTGATAGTTTGACCTTCTTCGGTTCAAATGATCTTGAGAGCATTGTTATTATTGTATAATTTGGAGACTTTTGTGATTATCAATGTAAGCTTGCAAGAATATGTGACTCGAATACTTATGATTGTTTAGTAGTTCTAGTATGTTCTAGCTAAAGCTAAATTGGAATTTAGTTCACCTGTCTTTTCGGAAGCTAGGGTTAAAATATAACCCGAAAGCAGAAGCTAAACAAGTGAATAAATTATTACTTCCTAGTCTTAATCTAGGTCAATACGACATTTAATTGGATTCTTAATCACTATATCTCGATATGTTAAGTAAGATATAAATTCAGTTATGAGAACCGATATAAACCTAAAAAGGGTTTGGTTGGCAATCTCATGTGAAGATTATGGGTTATTGTCCAATTTCATTTATTTAGAATTAAGTATATTCTATGAACTTCTTGAAGGGACCTCTAGTCTTAATAACTCCTCTTGTGTAATGGGTTTTACTAAGAAAAGTAATTCTAAGGTGAGGAACCCGGGGATTGGGAAAGACTACCCTTAGGGGAGCGTATCTCGGTATAATTTTAACCCAACGTATGTAACACTTATTAATAAGTAGATCTTTTCGAGGCGGATTTAAAGGTCGACGGCACAAGTCAATCGCAGCAGGTTATACCTTCGAGAAGATTAAGATCTTCTCGAAGATACAACAATGCAGTGACTTATGACGAAACCCTTTGCATTGATCGTTAAGATTTACACCTTAAACTCGAACAAGTTACTCTGGGACTGATTAGGAATGTGGTCACGTTATAAGACTACCTAGGAGACTCGGGGTATCTTGACACATTGGTTTAACTAGGGTTGACCCAAGATGTCGGCCGTATCCCTAGTCCTCGGGAGCATCCATATAACGTTGTCACCTTACTAATCCGTTTCCGAGTGAATAACTTGGGACAGGAGAGACTGACAGAAGTCAATATAAGACATTCTACATAACATAGGAATGGGGTGAAGGACGTATTCAGATTGATGAGTATGCCATTAAGGAATACGAGACATAAGCAAGTATGTTTCAAATCTTTGGCCAAAGTATCACAAGCTACTGATTGCATTGTCCTAAGTCACCTAGTCTAAGGGATGAGATGCCGATGAATAATGGTAACAATTATTCAGATAGGTTCCTTAGACAGAGCATTCGAATCCTAGATTAGGGAAGAGAACCGCAAGAGTGTTGTGTTAAATAAAAACACCAACTCTTAATACACATGAATAGATCGGTAGATTACCAAGTCATGGAATGAATAGATCGGAGGTACTCCGAGTCATTATAACTACATATGGTTATCTCTGTTATAAGAATGGTTGCTTTGATTTGAGAGTTCTAAATTATGTATTTCGGGAAGCATTTATAAAAAAAAATTTACTTGTTCTAATGTATAAAATGAGGATGTTACAAAGTTGATATAAATGATCAGCCACCTTTCGTGGACAACACCCATGGAGGAATCCAGTGTTGATAATAGTAATGTGAATGCTCCTAATCATCCCGGAACTAAAAGGGCAAGATTAGTAGCTGAACTTACAAATTACATAAAGAGAATAAGTCCTCCAAAGTTTGATGGAACAACCCTTGGGGACGGAGTGAGAAGCGGCTTAGTGAAATGGAGAAGTACTTTGCAATAAGAAACTTCTCCGAGGAAACCAAGCGATATGGGGAGCATATCGGCTTTCTCATGAAGCATCATCATGGTGGGACAACCGTAAGGTTGAGTTGAATATTGTCGAATCGAGACATAACTTGGGATCAATTTAAGGGTTACTTTAGGAAATGGTGGCTGCCTCAAATCTATTTTGATAGGAAAATGACTGAATTTCAGAAGCTGGTCACAAGGAAGGGCGCGGTGTGAGAATAATTGGAAGGGTTTACTAAACTCCTTAAGTATGTGCCATAGTACCAAGTGACGAGAAGTTTAGAATACAAAAGTTCATAATGGGATTAAATCCCATCATTGGTGGCGAAGTGCATGTCACGGTCCAACCACTATGGAAGTAGTTGTCGAAAAGGCAATAAGACATGAACAGAAATTGAGAGCAATTTATGCTCATAGGGAAGAGATAAGGAAGAAGATTCCCAATTCTTCTTCATCTCTCACACCCAAAAGGGGGCCTTGGAAAAGGATTGGGATCAGTGGCATTGATCCAAGTGATGCTTTAAATTTTATTCGGGATGAAAAAAATTATAGACCTTATACAGTTGCAAGGTATGAATGCATTGAATAAGCTATTTGAGTCTAACTCGGGTCGATCGTGTTAAATGAATTGGTTCCCGATATCATAATATCGGGAAGGTCTTGATCGTGGGCCAGTAATAAATTCGAGATACATTTATTCAACTAGCCTATTGGCGGTGTAGGAGTGAATCATTCGTGAATGTATGTTTGTAGGTTCTTTTTACGAACATTTGAAATGTTAGACCTAAACTGGATTTATTAAGGTTAGTAACCTAAAACTAAACTATAACCTAGGGGTTAGATTATTGTTAATCTAACCTAAGCCTAAGCTATAAGCTAAATGTTCTAAGTTAGTAACCTAGCACTATGGAGGTTAGACTAAGTAGCATCTTAAATCCTAACCTATGTTACTAACCTAACTAATGAACAAGGAGGAAAGGGGACCTATGAAAGGGTGAGAGCCATGGGCGGCAGTTTCTATGGCATTAAATAGATGGATAAGTATGAAGGACAGGGATTTAGTGGAAGTTTCAAACGGCTAGCAAAAGCTGACGTGGTAGAGATGCCAAAGTTAGAAATGGTCTTTGAATTGTTTTTATCCATCGCCAACTATGGCGGTCGGTGGTAATGCAGATTGAGTGGGAAATTTGGAGTAAATGCAATTAATGAACTCGGTCTTCGAGCTCGGGTTTCTCGGGAAGGCATGCAAAATGGAAAACTGGTAGTTTGTTTGGTTTTTCATGCACTCTGGTTTTCCCTCTGTCTGATCACTGGTTCTTCACACCAGTCTACTTGGTGTTGCATGGCAAAAATGAGTGTAACTCGCTCTTTTCTCTGTCAAGGAAAGTTTATAAGGCATGGAAATAACAAGTTATTGTTGTTGAATCTAACGTGGAAAAAGAGGAGAAGGCACGAGCTCTTTCAGTGGTCTTCTTCGGATTTTTAAGCAAATAACCAGGCATGTTAGGCCCTAACTTTTAAAGATCTTGCTTTCTTTCAAATGATTTCATTAGAACAACTTTGTTCAAATGATTTTTGGGTTCGATTGGTTTCTATGGTAATTGTGAATGGATTAGTTGTTGTATCTTCTACTTTGGATGGATTTTTTAGAGAACCCTTGATGGGTGTATATTTTGTTTGAACGATTATACTATCTCATTGTGTTTTGCATTCCGGATAAAGTTTGTGAAATGCATGCAAGAAAGTATACGAAACCCTGCTCTGTGTGAGCCCATGAATTTTTCCTTGTTGGGTTCAAAGCTACAATCGATACTTGCTGTTGATTCTTCTCGAAAAGGATATTGTTGGATTTTTGTTTAAATGTTAGTATAATTCGACTTCTTTGTAAGTTTTGTCGTGTTAATATAAGTGGTGGTTCTTGAATCTTGTTGGGTTTCGCTATATACTTAGGTTATTTTGAACGGATAACTTCTTTGTGTTTATAGTATTTTAATGCGACCTTGTAGAAGTTGTTTCCCCCCTTGTGTTGTAATTATGGGATTCAACCCGTCGATAATTTTGCAATATATGTATTTATATGAAAATTGACTCTGTGGAGTCCTTGGAATGGTTTGTATATTATGGACTACGTAGAAGTCATGTATGTGAATACTAGTAGTTTGATTGATGAGTCTTGGAGGGGTAAGCGGTAATATGACTTTATTATCTTGTTATGAATACCTTCGTTTAGCAATGAATTTCTTGGTACATACTAGGTTGGTGTACTTTTTATGTTTTCCTCTCTGTGTAAGCTTAGAGGAATATTGTTGTATGGGTTGATTGGAATCCTTGTTACTGAAACCGAGATTTTGCTTCGTATAAGCACAGTTATGAACACTTTTTGTTTTTGGCTCTGTTGGAATCCTTAATGTATATATATAGATATCATGTATCTTGGCCTCTGTAGAAGTGGGTCGTGAATACCATACTTTTCTACCTCTGGACGAGTTCGGATGTGAATACGGTATGTTATTATTAAGTTAGAACTCTTGAATTTGATATGTAACTTGTATCTTTCAACTTCATGTAAAGCCTTGTTATGATTTCGGTAAATCTCGACTCGGTGAGAGTCCTGGAAAGGTGTCTATTATTTTAATTTCATTCAAAGTGGGTTGTGAATGCGGTTGTTATTATGAATACTAAATGTTATTAACTTCGTGGAGACACTTTGAAAAATAATTCATGTTGTAACATCGTAGGAGTTCTGCTTTGTGAGTACTTTTAGTATTCTTGACTTGTTATCTAACGAATTCAACTTGATTTGAAAACTTTAACATAAGTATTGGTTGAATTTAGCCTTTGTTGGAGCCCATGTTATGTTATATGTTGGCTCGATTCTTGATCTTTGTCCTTGCTTTGTGTTTTAGTAGGGACTAAATTGAACTGAATGTTGATGCGAGTTTTGACTCAATATAATTGTTCTTGTGTTTGAACATGATTACGTCTTCTATTAGCATGAATATCCAGTCGTGAGCTTGACTGAACTATAGAGCTATTAACTGTACCTCAAAAACAATGGCATTGAATATTTTCTTGTTTGTCGCTTCGTATGGTAGGTTATGTGGAGTCTATTTGATAGATTATTCATCACTGTTTTGGCGTGAGAGCTCTTTGTCTTTGCTAGTAAGCTACGGGGAGTTTGTTATATTTAAATTTTAACAAAATTGTGGTTCTTCTTGTGTCTCGTCGACTTATTCGTATGTGTATAAGGTGAATGCTTACTCTCGAGGAGACGATACGATCATGAGCTTGTTTGAAGGGAAATATGAATGACTTGTTTTCTTTCTCTTACATTGTAAAGTATATGTTGATATATTTTTACCTAACCGTTAGAACTTTATTTTTAACATATTGATGGAATCATGATTTGTTATGATATTCATTTTACTATGTTGAATGTAATGATCTATCTGATGTTTGTTGTCCTTGGGATTCAGATGGATAGTTGTTTTGGATACTTTCGTTCTTCTTGATTTCTAATATTTTGATGAAATATTTGAAAAGTATTTAGGACTATTCAGTAATGATAATATGAGTTATGCATTTATAGTCATGTTTGTATTACAAGAGCATAGTCGAAATATGTTTACTTGTTTGGTGAAATGATCTCATTTAAACAGGGGTGTTTAATGAAAACAATTGATGGATTGCAATTGTTTTAAAAGTTAGTGCTTATCATGCTCGGTTCATCGAACCGATCCATGTTGACAATTTTTGCAGATGGTTGCCGTAAGAGGTAAAAGCATGTAGATCGATAGGATGTTCGATTGTGTAATTTGGTTTTATGATGAATTACTGACTTGATTCTCTAAATGTACTATATGAGGAAAGATGTTCTTTTTCTATTGAGTATTGTATCAAGTATCTTTGAATGCATAAAATGTATTTGATTAGCTCTAAGGAATGAAAAGAGATATTTGTTACTTATGTGTTTGTATTCGTATCTTGATAGTTTGACCTTCTTCGGTTCAAATGATCTTGAGAGCATTGTTATTATTGTATAATTTGGAGACTTTTGTGATTATCAATGTAAGCTTGCAAGAATATGTGACTGAATACTTATGATTGTTTAGTAGTTCTAGTATGTTCTAGCTAAAGCTAAATTGGAATTTAGTTCACTGTCTTTCTGGAAGCTAGGGTTAAAATATACTTGAGCGGGAAAGCTAAAGCAATTTGAATAAATTATTACTTCCTAGTCTTAATCTAGGTCAATATGACGTTTAATTGGATTCTTAATCACTATATCTCGAAATCTTTGTTAAGTAAGATATAAATTCAGATTATGAGAACTGATATAAACCTAAAAAGGGTTTGGTTGGAAATCTCATGTGAAGATTATGGGTTATTGTCCAATTTCGTTGATTTAGAATTATGTATATTCTATGAACTCCTTGAAGGGACCTCTAGTCTTAATAACTTCTCTTGTGTAATGGGTTTTACTAAGAAAAGTAATTCTAAGGTGAGGAACCCGGGGATTGGGAAAGACTACCCTTAGGGGAGCGTATCTCGGTATAATTTTAACCCAACGTATGTAACACTTATTAATAAGTAGATCTTTTCGAGGCGGATTTAAAGGTTGACGGCACAAGTCAACTGCAAGGTTGTACCTTCGAGAAGATTAGGATCTTCTCGAAGATACAACAATGCAGGTGACTTATGACGACACCCTTTGCATTGATCATTAAGATTTACACCTTAAACTCGAACAAGTTACTCTGGGACTGATTAGGAATGTGGTCACATTATAAGATTTGCCTAGGAGACTCGGGGTATCTTGACACACCTTTGGTTTAACAAGGTTGACCCAAAGTATGTCGGCGTATACCTATTCCTCGGGAGCATCCATACAACGTTGTCACCTTACTAATCCGTTTCCGAGTGAATAACTTGGGACAGAGAGAAGCTGACAGAAGTCGGTATAAGACATTCTACATAACATAGGAATGGGGTGAAGGACATATTCAGTTGACGAGTATGCCATTAAGGAATACGAGACATAAGCGTATGTTTCAAATCTTTGGCCAAAGTATCACAAGTTGTTGATTGCATTTTCCTAAGTCACCTAGTCTAAGGGATGAGATGCCGATGAATAATGGTAACAATTATTCGAGATAGGTTCCTTAGATAGAGCATTCGAATCCCAGCATTAGGGAAGAGAACCGCAAGAGTGTTGTCTTAAATAAAAACACCAAATCTTAATACACATGAATAGATCGGTAGATTACCAAGTCATGGAATGAATAGATCGGAGGTACTCCGAGTCATTATAGCTATATATGGTTATCTGTTATAAGAATGGTTGCTTTGATTTGAGAGTTCTAAATTATGTATTTAGAACCAGGAAGCATTTATAAAAAATAAAATTACTTGTTCTAATGTATAAAATGAGGATGTTACAAAGCTGATATAAATGATCAGCCACCTTTCTCATGGACAACACCCATGGAGGGAATCCAGTGTTGATAATAGTAATGTGAATGCTCCTAATCATCCTAGAACTAAAAGGGCAAGATTAGTAGCTGAACTTACAAATTACATAAAGAGAATAAGTCCTCCAAAGTTTGATGGAACAACCCGTGGGGACGAAGCTAAGAAGCGGCTTAGTGAAATGGAGAAGTACTTTGCAATAATAAACTTCTCCGAGGAAACCGAAGCGATATGGGGAGCATATCATCTTTCTCATGAAGCATCATCATGGTGGGACAACCGTAAGGTTGAGTTGAATATTGTCGAATCGGACATAACTTAGGATCAATTTAAGGGTTTCTTTAGGCAATGGTGGCTGCCTCAACTCTATTTTGATAGGAAAATGGTGAATTTCAGAAGCTGGTCACAAGGAAGGGTGACGGTGACATAATACTTGGAAGGGTTTACTAAACTCCTTAAGTATGTGCCTTGATGCACCAAGATGACGAGAAGTTTAGAATACAAAAGTTCATAATGGGACTAAATCCCATCATTGGTGGCGAAGTGGATGTCCACGGTCCAACCACCATGGAAGGAGTTGTCGAAAAGGCAATAAGACAGGAACAGAAATTGAGAGCAATTTCTGCTCATAGGGAAGAGATAAGGAAGAAGATTCCCAATTCTTCTTCATCTCTCGCACCCAAAAGGGGGCCTTGGAAAAGGTTTGGTGTGAAAAACAAAATTGTTGTAGATAACAACAAGAAATCTGTAATGAACAAACCTATAAATAGTGTGCGGAGTAGCTTCGCAAAAGTTAGTGGCAATGGACAAAAGTCCTATGGGAGCCAAAATGATAACTTCAAAGCTAGTAACAAATTTGAGCCTAGGAAAGGGCCAGTTGGAGGATGCTTCAACTGTGGAAAGGACCATTATACGAGTCACTATCCTCTGAAAAAGGATGATCACGATCAACAGCATAGGATACACACTGCGGTGGCTAACAGACAAGCTGAAAAGCAAGTTACGCCTATAGAAGTTCCGAGTAAGTTATTCGGTACACCTGTAGTCATACTTTTTGATACTAGAGCCACTGAATGCTTTATTTCTACTAAACTTGCAATGAAATTAAAAAGAAAGGCTGAACGAATGGATAAGACATGGACAGTGCATTATGGGAATAATGTTGTCCATACAGTCAAAATGTGCCTTTTTGGGGCAGTTCTTGACTTGCCCGATTTCTCCACCAAAGTTGACCTGTATGTCACTCCTTTAGGATCATATGATATCATTATTAGAGTTAACTGGTTGGCAGAACATAAGGCAAAGGTCGATTTATTATGAAAAACAAATTTGTTGTTTTGACGAATTGTAGAAAGCAGATCATTCAAGGTGTAAAGCGTGAAGTTGCAGTTAGAAAACTAATAGCTATGCAACTAAAAAGGGCTAAAATAGAGGCTGCACCTTGTATGTAGTAAAAATGACAGAAAATGCTAAGGAGGATAATGATTTCATGGAAAGATATCCATTATTAAGGGATTTCAGTGATGTATTTCCGGAGGAATTACCAGGTCTTCCACCCAAACGAGAGTTTGAATTTGCAATAGAAATCAAGCCAGGAACTGAACCCATATCTAAGGAACCTTATAGAATGACCACCCTCGAGTTGGTAGAGTTAAAGGCTCAATTATAGGAACTTTTGACTAAGGGGCTGATAAGACCAAGCGTCTCACCATGGGGAGCACCGGTAATTTTGTAAAGAAAAAGGATGGCACATTGAGTGTGCATTGATTATAGAATGTTGAACAAGGCAACTATTAAGAATCAATACCCACTTCCTAAGATTGATGATCATTCGACGGATGCGTGGAGCATCAGTGTATTCAAAAATAGATCTTCGATCTGGGTATCATCAGCTGAGAATAAAGGAAGAATATATTCATAAAACAACTTTTAGAACAAGGTACGGGCATTATGAATTCATGGTGTTACCTTTTGGGTTGACAAATGCACTTGTCGCCTTCATGAATCGATGAACAATATTTTTCAAGAATACCTAGACAAGTTTGTGCTTGTATTCTTAGACGACATTCTTATATACTCTAAAAATGTCGAAGAGCACCAAGAACATTTAAGGGTAGTGCTGGAAGTTTTAAGAAAGAGGAAGTTGTATGGTAAACTGTCTAAATGTTCCTTTTATGATACAAAGGTGCATTATTTGCGATATGTTATAAGTAAGAACGGAATAGTTGTAGACCCTTCAAAGATCGCAGCTATAACCAAGTGGCCTGCGCCTAAGAACGTGCATGAAGTAAGAAGCTTCATGGGCTTGGAAGGATATTATAGAAAGTTCGTTAAGGATTTTTCAAAAATTGCTACCCCAATCACTTCACTGCAAAAGAAGGATAAGAAATTTGTTTGGACTGACAAATGTGAATTTGCCTTTAAAAATTTAAAGGAACAGTTAACTACAACACCTATTTTAACTGTACCAGATCCAAATGGAAATTTTATGGTTGTAACGGATGCATCGGGAGAAGGCCTTGGAGGTATTCTGTTACAAAATAACCATGTCATAGCTTATGAAAGTAGAAAGCTTAAGTTACATGAACAAAATTATGCTCCACACGACCTAGAGCTCACTGCCATTGTACATGCACTTCAAATGTGGAGGCATTACCTTTTAGGAAAACCTTTTGAGTTAAAAACTGACCATCTAGGGTTGAAGTATATTTTTACTCAGCCAAATTTGAATGCAAGACAGCGAAGATGGTTAGAATTTCTGTCTCAGTATGATTTTGATATAAGCTACATCAAAGGCAAGGAAAATAGAGTGGCAGATGCTCTGAGTCAAAGGAAGCACATCTCTGCTCTTATAACATTAAGAACTCATTTTAAGGATGAGGTGAAAGATGCCTTGGAATCAGATCCTTACTTCCAGCAAGTCAAAATAGCCCTTGCTGTAGATCCAAAGGATGTGAAGTATAAATAATTTCACTTTGATAGCGAAGGAATTCGAGATTCGAAAAAAGGTCTATATACCCTTGGCAAATGATTTAAGAAGGAAATTGTTAGCTCGAATTTCATAAGTCACCTTTTACGGACACCCTAGCATTACGAAAATGCTTGCTGATCTTAAGAAGCAATACTTCTAGAAGGGAATGAAAAAGGATGTGGTGGAATTTGTAGCACACTGCTTGGAATGTCAGCATGTTAAGGTGGAACATATGCATCCCACTAGATTATTGTATCCCCACAGCGTTCCACAATACAAATGGCAAGTGATAACGATGGATTTCGTTCAAGGATTGCCTATGTCAAGGAACAAGCATGATATCATCCTGGTTGTCATCGACAAATTAACCAAAGTGGCACACTTCATTGCTGGTAATTTGAAAGATGATGCACCAGTGTTAGCAAGAAGATTTGTACATGAAATTTTTAGATTGCATGGAATACCCAAATTGATCATATCGGACAGAGATCCGAGGATGACATCAAGGTTTTGGCAAATGCTTAATGTGGCCTTGGGAACTAAATTAAACTTCAGCTCTACATATCATCCAGAGACGGATGGACAGACCGAGAGAGTCAATCAAGTTTTAGAGGACATGTTAAGAATGTATTGCATGGACCAGCAGTATAAATGGGAGGAATACCTTCCGATACATATCATGCCTCTTTAAAAATGGCGCCCTTTGAAGCATTGTATGTAAGAAAATGTAGAACCCCTATTAGGCTGGGACAACGTAGAGGACGAGAGAGGTAATTGGGCAAGAAATCCTCAAGGAAATGGAACAACAAATCAAAATCATTCGGGAACATCTAAAGGAGGCTGCCAATAGGTAAAAGAGTTATGCGAGAATTAAAGCGGGTTGATAGGAATTATAAACTTGGTGAGAAGGTCTTTCTTGAGTTAAGCCGAAAAGATCTCAATAACTTTTGGCAAGGCTGCAAGTTGTCGCCACATTACGTGGGACCTTTTGAAATTGTTGAAATAATCAACCCTGTAGCTTATTGTCTAGCATTACCTCCTGCTTTATCACAAATGCATGATGTTTTTCATATTTCTTTGCTTAAGAAATACGTAACAGATTTATCACATGTGCTGAATTGGAATTCCTTGTAGGTCCAAGACCCAGGAATAATCGTGATTAAGCCCATTCGAGTGCTAGGAACTCACCAGTTGTGCTTAAGAAATCATGAAGTGAATCAATGTAAGGTCCAGTGGGACCAGTTTAGCGAAGAAAGTGCAACTTGGGAAAATCTCGAAGAAATGAGATCTGCTTTTCCATACTTGTTTGATCGAAATTGAAATTCAAAAAAAAAAAAAAAACTGATAATTCTACCAAATTTAGACAATTATTGGTCTATTTTACAGTTATCTTAAAACACTGTTTTAAAGAGTGAATCATTTTTGGTATGAACTTATGAATGGAAGGACAATAACTGAATTTTTCCTAAAAACTCCTTGAATTGGTTAATTTGATCATTGGGATGATGATTCTTTAAGAAGGGATGAATGTAACGCCTTGATTTTTGTAATTTATCATGGTAATTACTTTTCATAATATTGTAACTACTTGAAATGAAGATAAACATGTTAAGATATATCTTTGATCTTAAAGGAATGTGTTCTTAATATGGACCCTTGTTTCTTGTAATTTGTTTACTTGGGATGAAGTTATTATTGTTTGTGTGATTGCTTTGATGAGACAATAGACTTGTCGTATGCTTGATGAACTCTATTTTTCGATTGACAACACACCTTGAATCAATTCCATTGATCCGAAGGTATCTTGTCAAGCTTTTTGTGATCGCTTTGTCGATTTACTTCTAAACCAGATGAAGGTTGATATAAAGGTTGTAACACACGATTTCGGGTATGAATATCTGGTACATAGATGCCAATGAAAAAGGTTCGATTCTTGAACCACACACTTTGTTGTAATGCTAGACCGCTTAAGGTGATAAGGGCTTGGATGTAAGTGGCACGAGGTATGTGGAACTTAGGACTAAATGTCTTGCTTAATGTTAAATATGATCACAAGGCGGAGTAAAGAATTGATATGGAAACTAGTTAATTAAATATTAGGGGATTAAACCCTAACCTACCCCTAAGTTTTATCTTATACCCTAACTACTATCCTATATGGATTTTAGATTTCATAAGGGAGAAAATAGATATAAATTCCATTAACCTATGAACTAGGTGAATGACCTAGATATGGACTATTAAAATCCTAAACTAATCCTAACCTAAGGAAGGGGACGCATAGACCCATGTGGATGGAAAGGATAAGAAGGGAAGGTAGGAAATTTAATGGGACAATAAATGAAGTCCTTACAGGTTGCAGCGCCAAGTTTGGTGGGAACATGGGGAAAGTTGGAGGCGTCCAACTAGTTGTGAACCTAAACCATGATTGCATGCAAAAATTTGAAATTAGAAACTTGCCAACTTGAGTCGGCGGTGGCGTGAGGAAAAGGAAAAAGGAATGCATTCAATGCATTCAATGGCATTAATCTTAGTGACTAGATCGCCTTGGAAAGAGGATAGAGGAAAAAGGAAATTTGTTTGTTATTGTGTGCAATCAGATTTTAGTTGCTCTGCATTTTGTTCTTCCATGGTTACATTAAACCGCTTTGTTATTTTTGGTTATTATCTATGTTCTTGGAGAAGCTAGGCTATTTTGGAGCTGTGGAAGTTAGGGGACTGTTTGGAAAGCTTTACTACCGCCGCCGTAGAGAAGAATAGCTCCTATGGGTGTGGTTTTCTTGAGCCACAAGAAAAATTAATAGGCATGTTAAGCCCTTCTCCTTAAATTGCTTGCTTTTGTTTAATCATCTCATTAAAACAACCCTACTCTTATGATGGGGGTTTTGGTTATTTGATTTGGCTGTTATGCTGAGATGATTTTGAGATTGAGTCATTTTCTTTTGATGTATGCGGTTTGAGCATTATTTTCATAATGATTGAGTCAAATATACTTCCCATGCTGAGTGGATTCGTTTCGATAGTATTAGGGATTCATTCTTTATTTTATGAGTTTGTACTTATGAATACTTTAGCTGTGCATGTAGCAATTCTGAGTTCTGTGCATCCTTGTGAAAATAAGAGGATGAGATGATTTTTTTTGTATGTCTGGTTGAACGGTCATTATATGGGTGAATACGACTTGAGTATTCTTGTGCATTTGAAGAAAATGAGTGTTTTTCTTACTACAACTATTAAGGAACTAGTTTCTCTTTTCTTTGTTGGAAATTTGAAGCTAATGGTAAGTGGATTTTATTGTGTATTATGGATTTGGTCTTATGTAAACAATGCGATAAGGAGATTGTTTTTTTGAATGTTGTACGTGAATGGTTTTGTAGAACCGTGAGAATAATAGATGGAACTATTGGGTGATTTATTTTATTGAGAGTATACTGAGCACATAGAATATAAATACTTGGAGCAGTGGGCTTGTTTCATCGTTTTACTCTCACTTCCTTTTTAAAGCGATTAAAAGCATTCGTGTTTGGTTGAATTCCATGAAAGACTTTGTTTAAAAGAATTAATTCTTGATTAAGGAACCGAGTATACGGATATTTACCGAGATAGATTAGAGTTCACTATTTTAGTCTTCTTTGGATTGGATGATGAATTATTTGCATAAATATGTGAATGTATACCTATACGAACTACCCTTTAGATTTCTTGTTGTTTCATCAAGGCTAAAGCGAAGTGGAATTCTTACTTTGAATGTTTGGAAAGTGATTATTTTTTTATTATGAGGAAGCTCATAATTTTGTAAGTATTGTTTGTACATTCATGTTGTTCGAGTCTAGCTAAAATGCTAGTTTTAATGAAACGATAGTTGTTGATAAAACTAGATGTGCGTTCTTGCTTGTCTATATCTAGACGTGAATGTCTGTAGAGTGAAATGTTTAAAAGGAAATGATTACGTTTATAGGTTCTTTTGGTACTAATGTTTATAGACCGATTCTGCAATGAACTCTAGTCAACTTTTTGAAAGGTAATAGTAGTTTTCAATTCTTGAATATACTACTCGAATGAATTATACTATTGGAGTATGTCTGCTCTAAATAAGAGGTATTTGGATAGACAGTAAGAAGAGGTGATATGATCTTTCTCCCTTTTATTCGATTATTGTTTTTTGTTCATTTCTCTTTTGGTGTTATCATTGATTGATATCACGCTTGAATTAAAACTTCTAATACGAGTTATGAGGAAAGGAAAGAGAGTGTGAATGGATAATTGAATTAATGATCATTTTCTCTCATATAGTTGAAATCTATGATTTTTATGGAATGAATTTCGTACTTCTTGGGTTAAGAATTTGTATTTAAATTGTTGTTTACTTTTCTCTCTTCAGTGTTTGATTGTTTGAGATTAGAGAAGTTGTATGAAAGGAAAGGAAAATGGTTCTGCTTGGAAGTTTTATTTAAAATCTAATTGTGAATCTTCCTCTAACTAATGTAGGGGAAAGGAATTGATAGCATTATGTTAGAACAGCGATGCATAATGGTATTTTCAGTTCTTACGAGATGTTTGTAATCTGGAAATGTTTGAAGGAAATTACTTCTTGTTATAAGTATTTGGAAAGAGGACAAGTAATCCTTTGACCCATTGGGATGGTAATTAGATGATTAAGTTGATATGTTGTTCATCCTTTTTGGTATTTAATTATGGAATGATGTTCATATTAACGTTTCATAAGAGAAGGGTTCTTTTATTGAGATAGTTAATTAAAAGCATCTCATTTTAAAGACAAGTGCTTAATATGCTCGGTTGATGAACTGACCCATGCAAGTAATTTTACAAATGAAACTTGATTACAAATGAAGACATGGTTGTTTTCGATACTTCTTTTGATTAAGCTCAAGATGAATTGTATTGATAGCTATTACTCCTCTACAAGGAAATGAGAAAGGAAGAAATTACATTCTTCTATCTTTATGAGTTGTAATGTTGTTTGATATAAACAAGTCGGTCGTTTGCTTAGCTGACAAATGTATAGATTGTAAATCGATGGATGAATACAAGTAAAAGTGTGATATTTTTAATAATCGTATCAGTTTGATATTGTTGAATAAGTTTGAGAATATAAAATTATTCCTTGACTTGGAATTATTCAAATGTTAATGGATGAATTTAAAAGGAAATAAAATCTATTCTTTACTTGAATGCAACTTTTATGTTGAAATGTGCAATTAGATCATACTTGGGTTAAGATGAATTTTGAATTGACATTAAAAGATTTAGATAAACACAAAATCCTAATTGGAACGTATTCGGGATTAGTTTGAAAACTAAGGGATATCAAATAACTTAGAGGTAGCCAAACCTTGTATGACTCCATTAATAGCCTTGAATGTTTAAATTCGGAAAATAAAGATATGAGAAATCATATCTATTGTTAATAGACCTTAACTAAGTAAGGTTAAGGAGGATAAATGAATAAATTCATTTAGAATTAGACCTCATTTAAATGGCGTCTAATAAGATGGAATTCTAAATTTGTTTACAGTTGTGGAAAAACTTGGTTAAGTTTAATAGGTTAAACTTATTAGGTTTATCGATAATGGACTGATTAGTCTGAAGATTAAGAAAAGAACCAAGAATAGAATATGCAACCCTTCGGTATGAAGGAGGAGATGCGTATTAAGCTAGAAGACAGATTAAGTCTCTCTTAGCTGCATACAACTGTAATGAGAATGAGGTTTAAGGATCAGCATGGCTGTTGAAATTTGTGTTGTTGCAAATCAGCAGCACCCGTGGATGCAAATCGGGTTTCTAAATTGATGTTTTAGGCATCCAATGTGATTTCACAACATTGAAACCTCTCTGCAAGTGTGGGACCTGTAAAAATGAGAGAGGAATCTCTAGATTAGAGGCTGGTTCCTCAAACTCCTCTGATTAGATCTATTATTTGCACAACTGCAGAGGTTCAGATCCTAATTTTATCCTATATTGCAAGGAGACAGGGATAAGAGATGCAAAAATTGAAACTAAACTAATAAGGGTGATACACCAAAGGAGTGGTGAACGTTTTTACTCATGAAAATAGACATAAATAAGAAATTACAACATAAAACATCATGCACAGGTTGATAAGCTGTAATCAAAGGTTTGAAATGAAACAAACAACACATACAAAGGACTGAAAGCATTCACAGAGCCTGTATTGTGATTTTCAACATCAAAATCCTTGCATTCCAACACCAAAGAGGTAGAAAATTGTTACAATCCCTGAAAAGGTCTGATCCTTGCAAAAAATCACTTGCTGAAGGTGAAAACAGAAGCTTGTTGTGTAAAAAAGTGTTCCACCCTTTGAAAAATGAGCCAAATCTGGCTTTTACAGTGCATGGGTTGAGCCAGGAGAGAGAAAATGTGAAAAAACGTGGGAGCCATTCCCCATTGACCAAAATGCATTAAAAACAGCATGGAGGTCCTTACAAACCCATGCCCTGACATTTTTGACCATGCTGGAGAAGAATGCGACCCATTTTGCATTAAAATTGGTTGTTGAAATGTCAGTTTTGTCCATGGGCGCGTACCAGAAGCGTTTTTATTTTCTCCCTCCAAACTGAACCAAAATTCAAAATTGACCATGGAATATTGTAGAGAATTTCACCATCTTTCCATTGATATAAAGAACGTGAAAATCCAAGCTCTGGATCAAAAGTTATGGTGATTTGAAGTTTTAGGGAAAAAACAAGCCAAAATCGGATCGGCGGGCAAAAAGTTTGAATTTTTACCCGTTTGGTCTTTGGAACATTTTTCAAATTTTCCCCACGCTCCACCACTCCAAGAGCCACATGGCACATTTTGATTTGGTGTGGGCCCTTCCTGACCATTTTTTCCTTCGGGTCGCTTGGTGTTTTTTCGCCCTTGGACACATGGCAGCTCCTGATTGGCTGCGGGCCTTCTAGGGAAAAATTTCCCACCAAAACTCCTCTGAGCCATAACTTGAAAAATACGTGGAGTTAGGAGGAAAAATTTACCTTTCTAGAAAGCTGAGAAAGAGCTCTATCCAATGGTCCCATTTCCAGAAGGTTTTGAGTTCATAGAAAACAAAATATTTGAGCGAGGCACAAGAGAAGGATAGATGTAAAGGAGTTAGCCACAAAATGAGCAGGGGCACATTTGGATAACAATTTTGGTGACTCGAGAGGGGTCATCTACCTCTTTGGATGAATGATCGTAGCTGAAGTAATCCATTGGGCATGGAGTCATGAGTAGTAGCCTGAAAACTGATCTGAACTTTGAAAGCTTCCCTCTGAACCGCTTGAATCCCACTAGACATGGACTTGTTCCCACCAAAATGCCATCAAAACGAACTATGCAAGAGTGAAGCCAGCAGCACCAAAACTATGTACAAACTAAAAATCATACATGCTCCAAATGGAACATGCGAGTGTGCACAAGCACTTCTTCTCTTTGAAAGAAAACGTACCTACTCTACTCTAAGCTGGAAGCAAAGGTGAGCTAAATGAACCCTGCAACTAGTTGTGCAAAATAGCTTCCTTTCTTCAAAATTGGCAGCCATGCAAATGATTTGGAGCTGAGTATGGCTGATTGGATGAGTGGAAAATCATCAAGAAGCTGGTCTTCTACCCAAATTAGCAAGGTTTCAACTAAAAACAAATCCAATACCTCTTTTAGTTGCTCTGCATTTGGATTGGAGAGGTATGACACTGATCCTTGGAACTTTACAGCTCATCCTCATGCTTAGAAGCAAGCATGACTGGTTTGGCTTCTCCTTTGGCTCAATGAAGCCAAATACCGATTGGGAAAGGTCGATCCGTTGAGTATGCCCATAATTCTGATTTTCAATTCCAAGAATGGAGTTCTCTTGTAGACCTTGAATGGATGGTGTGGAAGCAATGGTAGAACCCTTCGCCCTTTCTCTTCCTCCAATGAAGGACATGAAAGATTAAAATCTTCCAATCTTGGTTCCAAAGAGCTTCTATAAGATGTAGGCTACTGCAAATGAATACTTGTCCTCCATGACACGAGGCTCTTGTGTTTGGAAGATGGATGATGAAAGAGAGAATGGTGGAAACTCAACCGGTTCTTCTTCATCAAAACAGTCCTCCAAATCGACAGTAAAATACCTCATTCTTTGTCCTTTGTAAATGTTCAACCTCTCCCATGGCATTCTCTTGATCTACAACTTGATCACCATGGTTTCTTTCATCCTCCAACATTGAGTTTGAGGGATCAAACTCTTCTTGATACTAGAACTTGAGAGAGATGAAGTAGAGAGAAGAGCGAAGGTTCTTCTATAACCTACTTTGTGCTCAAAGCCTTTGGATCTGCACTTTTCTCCCCACGCCTGGAATGTGCTCCTCTTCTTTTGGATTTGGAGTAGCTTCTCCTTCTTCTTGTTGTCCCTCATGACTGATTTTTACAATTTGAATTGGATCAGCATTTCCTTCAAATAGGGTGCCAACATGGACACTATATTACGAACAAATTGATTGTTGATCTATAACTCCTTTTTTTTCTCTTCTTCTCTGCGCAACAAAATCAGTCCCGACCACCATTTTTTCTCTAACTCCAACCTTTTGAAGGTTTCATCAGCAAAGGGATCTTCTTCATCCCAAATTTAAGAGCCCAACTCTTCAAAATTTGAATTTCTTCATCTTTGTTTGGCTTCTCTTTTTGTTGTCCTTCATGACTGATTTTTGCAATTTTTTGTGGTGGTGGAGGAGGTAAAACCTCTTGTTTCTTTGGAGGAGAGGGTGTTTCATTTAGCTCTTGTGGAGGGGATGACTGTTTTGAAAGGAAAAGGACAGAATAATTGAGATGAGGTAGAAGACTAGGGGTGGAGAAATGGATTCAACACTTGGGACAGTAGATGGAGAGTTTAAAACTTGACACTGCTGAGATAAAACAGATTGGGAAAGAGGAAAAGAAACGGCATGAGATGGTGTGCTTACTCGTTGACAAGGTTGCTGAATACTCCTCTCATACACATCTATTCCTTCAATCCACTTTGCAAGTAATGGCAGCATTGCAATCATGAAGTCAAGCTTCTCTTGAGGGTTGTAATGCCTTGGGAAAGGTCCCACCCATGGACAGGGTGCTCCACAACCGATTCCAAATGCTTTCATTTGTGCTTGAGCCCTGGATTGCACCATGTTTACCTCCATCTTTTGGATTTTCTCTAACAGACTAGCATCTTGCATCGATTGTCTTCATTGTATACACACCCTTGCTCTTGGAAAGCTCCATAGCCAAACTGATTTTCGCATTGCTGCTCATATGGGTATGTATGCTGATTTTGAATTTGTTCAAAATGCTAATTTGGAGGATTTAAAAAACATGTTGGAGGTGGGAAACATTGCTGCTATTGTAAATGTGAATTCCATGATGGAAATGAAGTCATGATTGCACAACTTCATGGAATGGAAAAGAATGAAAGAGATGGAAAGAATAATGGATGGAAATGGATGAAAAAGCAGTGCAACTTTGAAATGGGTTCTTAATCGGATGGATTTTCCAGATGTGTTTGCAAGTGCCTCCAAAGGCTGAAATCTTCATAGGAACACACCAACCTGCAAAAGATGAAGTGGAAGACCTCTAAGGTCCCACCGGGCGTGCCAAAACTGTTGTTGCAAATCAGCAGCACCCCTGGATGCAAATCAGGTTTCTAAATTGATGTTTTAGGGATCCAGTGTGATTGCACAACATTGAAACCTCTCTCCAAGTGTGGGACTTGTAAAAATGAGAGAGGAATCTCCATATTAGAGGCTAGTTCCTCAAAATCCTCTGATTAGATCTATTATTTGCACAACTGAAGAGTTTCAGATCCTAATTTTATCCTAGATTGCAAGGAGACAGGGATAAGAGATGCAAAAATTGAAACTAAACTAATAAGGGTGATACACCAAAGGAGTGGTGAACATTTTTACTCATGCAAATAGACACAAATCAGAAATTACAACATAAAACATCATGCACAGGTTGATAAGCTGTAATCAAAGGTTTGAAATGAAACAAACAACACATACAAAGGACTGAAAGCATTCACAGAGCCTGTATTGTGATTTTCAACATCAAAATCCTTGCATTCCAACACCAAAGAGGCAGAAAACTGTTACAATCCCTGAAAAGGTCTGATCCTTGCAAAAAATCACTTGCTGAAGGTGAAAACAGAAGCTTGTTGTGCAAAAAAGTGTTCCACCCTTTGAAAAATGAGCCAAATCTGGCTTTTACAGTGCATGGGTCGAGCCCAGGAGAGAGAAAATGTGAAAAAACGTGGGAGCCATTCCCCATTGACCAAAATGCATTAAAAACAACATGGAGGTCCTTACAAACCCATGCCCTGACATTTTTGACCATGCTGGAGAAGAATGCGACCCATTTTGCATTAAAATTGGTTGTTGAAACGTCAGTTCTATCCATGGGTGCGTACCAGAAGTGTTTTTTATTTTATCCCTCCAAACTGAACCAAAATTCAAAATTGACCATGGAATCTTG
>CM031243.1:190162809-190180309 GCA_018340775.1 Taxus wallichiana var. yunnanensis
ATCCATCCACATTCCTATTCTTTTCTCATGGCTGTCCTAAAATTGAATCCAAACGAGACACAAATCAAGATAACGAGTTCGAGTGAAACTTACAAAATCCATTCGAATTCACTTTCCAACACAAAGCAAGAAATAGTTCCGTTCATATTTAGCTCTAAATGAAAACAAGGATAAATTTATCGTCCTTATCAATACTTCATTTAAATCAGGCTCATACAAATACCATAAACAGGTTAGTAAAACATCGTATTCACCATAGAACAAGCAGTATAAAGATGCATACTATGTACTTACTGTACTAGAAGATTCCATACTTCTTTCACTATATTTTTAACCAAATAAACAGTTATACAACCACGTAATCACTTATTCACATGACCTTCTATATCCATGAATGCATACAGTTCATAATAACAATTTGCACATTGTTGTTACCTACAGCAAGACCAATTCATATTGCACAGTAAAGCTCTATTATTGCTATTTCCAGAACTCAATCAGCAAAAGAGAAAAATTCATTCCCTTAATTATTTCAATAAGAAAACATCCATTTCCTTCAAATACAACAAGAATCAGTCAAGTCGAATTCTTTTTTTTTTTGAATGACAGTGCAAAATCAGAGATCTCCTGAAACATTCCAATATTCCATTTGTACAGGAAAACACAGCACTCAGGAAACAATTTAAATGCCACTTTGTCATCTCTATCAAGCCGAACTTATAAAGTTCAATAAACCCAAATACTGTTTCTATCAAATCAAAAACAACGAAGAAGAAGAATTCGTTTCCCTATAATTTCAGTAAGAAACAATCATTTTCTTCAGAATGTAATAAAAACACCCAAATCGTGTTTATCTTATCATGACACTCAACTCATATTGACAATTGAACAATCGTTCAACAATGAAAAGCAAACTCACATAGCCTATACAGTTTCAATTCAACATACCATATGCAATGAATACCCAACTCGAGTTCCTTGCCAACAAACATTTCTACCCGAAATCCATTTTTCTATTTCATAATGATGTGCAGAACCCAAAATGCAATTTTCATATAACAATACCCTTATTAATGAAAACCCGCATAGGATATCAGATGCACAACAAGGTACAGTCAAGACAGACCCAAACAGCAAGACAAATTCCCATGCATTTCTTCCTTTGCACAGCAATCCAAAGTCAAGTGCGTTTTCACGATGACAGTTTGAGTTAAAAGATCAAACCGCATCCATAAAACACTATAAAATCAACTTTCCATCACAAAGAAGAGACAACATAATTCATTCATTGCACAGAAATACAAAGCCAAGCTCATTTTCATGACAACAGTCCGAACTGGAAAATCAAATCGCTTCCATAAAACACAACAAAATCAACTTTCCAACACAGCAAGGAAAGAATATAATCCTTTATAAGTTCAGAAGAAAAACAGTTACCTTCTCCTACTTTCACGAATACCCAAAACGTATTCGTTCATTTCTTATACAAAGAAAAAGGCACAACAATAAAAATATTACTATTACTTCCTTCAAACCGAGCTCATGATGCTCAATATAAAACTCTAATGCTATATCCTTCAAAATCCAAAACAGCAGAAGGAAGAGGAACTCATTTCCTCAAAAATTTCAATAAAGAAACAACTTCAAACAACTCACACAGATAATACGTTCCACCACTCCAGTTCGTAATAGCAAAAGAACAATTGCACAACAATGAAAAACCACTCATACTGCCTGTACGTTTCATTGTTTAAAGAATGAATTTCCCGATACTGTCGAATAAACCAACATAATATAACTGTATTACCAACTCAAATATATGCAAAGGTAGTGTAATCACAACAACAAGAAAACGATTCTACCCAAATCATTTCCAAAAATGACAGCAAAAATCGACTAAACCCAAATCATCTCAAACATGACAACAATCAAATAAACCCAAAACCCCCTTCATCAGAAGAGCAGGGTTGTTTTAATGAGACGTTTAAGCAAAGCAAGTGTTTTAAAGAGAAGGGCTTAACATGCCTGGTATTCTTCCTCGAATGCTCAAAGAAAACCACGTCTACGGTGGTATTTCCTTCCATGGCGACAGCAACAATCTTTCCAAACAATCCCTTTCTCTACTCGGCTCTTAAAACAACCTTCAATTTCCAAAGAAACGGTGATAATCATCCAAACACAATCGGTTGACCAACCAAGAAAAACCAAATGCGGGAGCAACTTTCCCAAAATCCGAGCAAACACAAATGACCAACAAAAATTCCTCCATACTCTTTCCAAGGTGGACTGGTCATGAAGACCAAGAAATTAAATGCATTAAAGGCTCTTCCTTTTTCTATTTCCTCACGCCACCGCCGACTTGGGTTGGCGAACCACCAAATTCAAATTTTGCATGCAAACCAAGTTTAGTTCCATAACCAACTAGATACCTCCACCTTTTTCCTATTCCCGCCAAACTTGGCACTGTCCACGCAAGGACTCACATTAATTGCCATTAAATTTCCTTCCATCCTTATCCTTTCCCATGGGTCTGTGCGTCCCCTTCTAGGTTAGGATTAGTTTAGGATTAATAATAGTGTTCAACCTAGGTCATAGGTTAATTTTAAGATACTAGAACAAGGGAATTTTTTTTTTATTTGATAACGTTCTCTATTATGAATTATAAAATTCAAACACATGTTCAAGTTTTAATAATTGTTCTTTTCCCAAACAACACGTTTGGAACACACAATTTCTTTTTAAAACTAATGTTCCTGTTCATATTTACAATATGGAACACACATTCAATGCCATTCAATCTTATAACATTCTATATGCTGCTATAAATGACTCGAGGAACTACCAATCTTCCATTTTCATGGCTCGGAGTTTCAACAATCCTTCATTTCATGACTCGGCAACAACCGATCCTTCATGTTCGTTTATGCATAGTATATTATATATACCAGTTCTCTTAACCGTTTCCGGTTATCGAAGTGATCCATTTAAGAAGCCTATCTGAATATCTGTTACTGATATTCATCTGACATCCTGCATCTTAAATTAAGTGATAAGGACAACGCAACCAGCACTTGCGATACTTTGGCCAAAGATTTTCACATGCTTTGCATGATCATATTCCTGGATGTGATACACATCAATGGAATACGTCCTTCACTTCACTTCACCTGTTATCTAGAATGGTCTTTCCTGGTTCCTACCAGTCCTCTCAGTTTAAGGTCGGATTAAAACTTCCGATTTCCAACTAGCAATATGAACGAATATAGGAAGGCACTCCAGGTAACTAAAGATACGCAGACATACGGTGTCATTCCCCACGACTCCGTGTGTCTAGTTATCTTTAGTCCTCCGGAGTCACTCCGATACACAGACTCATGGAATACGCCCTACTTCACTTCACATGAATCATTCTCCCATCTCCCATCCTAAAGATACAAGAACTTCACATTCAACCTATGTATTCTTGATGTTTTAATTCGGGAGGGCATTGCTTGCAATATGTCAGATCATAACATTGTGTCGTCATGAAGACCCCATCTTCATGAAGACACTTGATGTTTTAATTCGGGAGGGCATTGCAATATGTCAATGTCCTACGGAATCCTCCCATCGAGAGTACACATCCTGCTCAAGTGATTTGGATATGATCTTAATATTTAAGATCAACTTTCAGCAACCGTGTTGATCCTTTATCCTCGTTCCCATTACAGTTGTACGTAGCTAAGAGAGACTAAATCCATCCTTTAGCTTGCTATGCATCTTCTCCTTCGTACCGAAGGGCTGCATTTCTCTACTTGGTTTTCTTCTCAATCATTGGATTAAGCAGCCCGTTACCGACGGACGTGATAAGTTTAACCTATTAAACTTAACCAAGATTTTCCCAACTGTAACTAAATTCAGAATTCTAGCTTATTAGACGTCATTTAAATGAGGTCTAATTCCCAATAAATGTATTCATTTATTCTCCTTAACATTACATAGTTAAGGTCCATTAGTTATGGATATACTTATCCCATATCCTTTCTTTCTGAATTCAACATACGAGGTCATTAATGGAGTTCGAAAGTGAAGTTCGATTACTCCTAAGTTAATTGATATTCCTTAGCTTCCAAGCTAATCCTGAATACCTATCAGTTATGGAATCATATTCTTCCTAATCCTTTTTAATGTCAATTAAAAATTCATCTTTACCCAAGTATGAACTAATTGCGTATTTCAACTTAAAAGTTGCATTAAGGTAAGAATAGATATCTGTTTCTTTTTAACGTCCATCCAAGGACAATTAAATAAATCCAAATCAAGAAATAACATTATATTTCCAATTTAATCAACAATATCAACTGATATAGTCATTAAAATATCACACTTGTATTTGTATTCATCATCCATTTCATAATCCATACATCTGCCAATCCAACTGACTGGACTTTGATTAAATAAAACATCATTACAACTCATAGTTAGAAGAATGTACTTTCTTCTTTTCACAATTCCTCGAAGAGGAATAATAGTAAGCAAATACAATTCATCTTCAAACAATCAAAGAAGCATCAGAAAACAGCCATGTCTTCGTTCTAATCAAATTCCATCTGCAAAATTATTTGCACGGGTCAGTTCAATGAACTGAGCATATTAAGCACTTGTCATTAAAATGAGGTGCTTCAATTAACTGTCTCAATAAAAGAACCCTGCTTTTATGAAACGACAGTAAGACATCAATCAAGAAATAGGCACCAAAGAATGATCAGCATAACAACTGAACCATCAAAATACCATCACCATCAACCAAAGAACTGCTGTCCCATTTTCCACATAACCGTTACAAGTTCCAAATTACAATATTTGTAAAGTTTAGGAATACATGTAGCATACTGCTGATATAACATATTGTTATCCTTTCCACTCCTTTCATTAATAATAATGCAAAAGGGTAAAACTAACTGAAACGTAACCAATTACTTTCCTTTCAGTTCATGCATCATATTAGATTCCAAGCAATCAAGCACAGACAAGGAAGCAAACAACAATGCATATAGTTGCTCATATCTAAGCACTACAAGATTCATTATTAACGAATTACAGATTTCCAACTGAATGAAAGAAGAAAAGATCATTTTTCCAAGTTATTCATCCATATCCCTATTTCTTTCCTCATGACTGTCCCAAAATTGAATCCAAACGAGCCACAAATCAAGCTAACAGTTCAGAGTGAAACTTACAAAATCCACTCGGAATTCATTTTCCAGCAGCAAGAGTAATTTCATTCATAATCAGCTTTAAATGAAAACAAGGAAGAATGTATCGTCCTTATCAATACTTCATTTAAATCAGGCTCATATGAATATCCAAAACAGGTTAGTACAACATCGTATTTATCATAGATCAAATAGTATAAGGATGCATACTATGTATTTACCGTACTAGAAGAATCCATAATTCTTTCACTGTATTGTAAACCAGATAAACAGTTATACAATCATGCAATCAATTATTCACATGATTTCCTAATTCTATGAACGCATTCCGTTCAAAATAAAATTTATTCATTGCTGTTACCTACAGCAAGACCAATCATAATGCACAGTAAGACTTCAATGCTATTTCCAGAATTCAAACAGCAAAAGAGAAGAATTCGTTCTTTAACTATTCAAATAAGAAAACAACCATTTTCTTCAACTCAACAAGAATTATTCATGCCGGTTTCATTTTTCCTTGACTGACAGTGCAAAGATCAGAAGACCACACGAAACATTCAAAATTCCGTTTGTACAGAAAAACACAGCACTTAGGAAATGATTTAAATGCCACTGTCCTCTATACAGACTGAACTTACAAGTTCAATAAACCATCCGACTACTGATTTTACCAAATCAAAATAGCAGAAAGAAGAAGAATTCCTTACCAATAAATGTTTCTACCCGAATCCATTTTTTCTATTCACAATGATGTACAGAACCCAAAAATGTGATTTTCATACAATAATACCCTTATTATTAAAAACCCGCATAGGATATCAGATGCACAACAAAGTATAATCAAAACAGGTCCAACAACAAGACAACTTCCCAAGCATTTCTTCCTTTGCACAGCAATCCAAAGTAAAGTGCGTTTTCACAAAGACAGTCCGAACTAAAAGATCGAACAACGCATCAATAAAACACAACAAATCATCTAACCCCCTCAGCAAGAATCAACATAATTCATTTAATGTTCGAATACCAGCCAAGCTCGTTTTCACGACTACTGTCCAAACTGTAAGATCAAGTCGTTTCCATAAACACAACAAAATCAACCTTTCATCCCAGCAAGAAAGAATGTAATCATTTATAAGTTCAGAAGAAAACAATTTCTTTTCTAGCTCCCACGAATACCCAAATTGTATTCGTCCATTTATATAAAAGAAGAAGCACAACAATGAAAACATTACTATCATTTCCTTCTAACCGAGTTCGTAATGCTCAGATAAAACTCTAATGCCAATTCCTTTAAAATCCAAAAATGCTATTTCCTTCTAATCCCGAAACAGCAGAAGGAAAAGAAAAGTTTTATTTCCTTTAAGAGAAATTTCAGTATAGAAACGACATCATGCAACTCGTACATCCTGTACAATTTTATCACAAAAGATCATATAACAAAAGAACAATCGCACAGCAGTGAAAACAACCCACACAGCCGCACAGTTCTTTATATAACATTTAAGCAGAGAAAAACCCATCTCGAATTCCCAAATACCATCAACAACCAATACAACAAGTTCTTATTCCAACTCAATTCATGCAAAGACAGATCAAATCACAACAACCAGAAACGATTTTACCTATCATTTCAAAAATGACAGCAAGAATCGACTGAACCCAAATCGTATCAACACGACAACAATCACATAAACCCAAAACCCAAGAGCAGGGTTGTTTTAATGAGACGTTTAAACAAAGCAAGTATTTTTAAAGAGAAGGGCTTAACATGCCTGTAAATTCTTCCTCAAAACTCGAAGAAAATCACGTCTACCGAAGGTATTTCCTTCCACGGCGACAACACGAGCTTTCCAACAATCCTTTCCTCTTCAGGCTCAGCAACAACCTCCAAATTTCCAAAGAACAGTGATAAACCCAATGAAACTGGTTCGACTGAACCAAACAAAAAAACCAAATGCAGAGCAACTTCACAAAATCCGAATCGACACAATAAACAATCAAATTTCCCTCATACACTTTCCAAGGCGAGCTGGTCGCGAGGACCAAGAAAATTTAATGCATTAAAGGCTCTGCCTTTTCCCAATTTCCCACGCCACTGCCAACTTGAGTTGGCGAACTCCTAATTTCAAATTTTACATGCAAAACCAAATTTAGTTCCATGTCCACTAGATACCTCTCGCCACTTACCTGTCCCGCCAAACTGGCGCTGTCCACGTATGGACTCCCCATTAATGCCATTAAACACCCCTTCATCCTTATCCTCTCCCTCTAAGGGTCTGCGCATCCCCTTTAGGTTAGGATTAGTTTAGGATTTATATTAGTGTTCAACCTAGGTCATAGTCTAGTTTTAGGTTAATAGGACTTAGGTTTATTTCCCTTTCTTTTTTTTTTTAATTTAAAAATCCACTTAGGATAGTAGTTTAGGATGTATGGTAGAACTTAGGATTAGCTTAGGATTTAATTCCTTCTAACCACTAACACTAATCAACCTCCAATCCAGTCTTCCAACTGACATTCATGTCAATGTTGTGCAGGACGTTTCGTCCTTTGCTTCACATGCCAGAGCCACCCGTGTCCAGACATTTCCTGCCTCACGAGGTCTTAAGTACGACAGTGCATGGTTCGAGAATCGTACCTTTGTCATTGGCATTTGCGTGCCAGCTGCTCATACCTGCAATCAGGCGCTGCACATTTATATCAACCTCCAGTTCGGTTCAAGAGTAAATCGACAAAGCAATCACACGAAGACCACAGCATACTTTGGATCAATGGAATTGATTCAAGGTGTGCTGTCAATCAGCAAAGAGAGTTTAGCAAGTATACGACAATTTTTCGTCACATCAGCAAACACACAAGCAACAATAACTGCTGTCCCATGCAATTAAATTACAGCATGCTAGAATCCAAGTTAGCAACACATTCCTTTAAGATCAAAATATATCTTAACATGTTTGCCTTCATTTCAGCAGATACAACAGTATGAAAAATAATCACCAAGATAACTTACAAAAGCCATCTGCTCATACACGAAATCGAGCACCTTTTTGCACATTTATATCAACCTTCAGTCCGGTTTAAGAGTAAATCGTCAAAGCGATCACAAGAAGGCCACAACATACTTTGGATCAATGGAATTGATTCAAGGTGTGTTGTCAATCAGCGATTAGAGTTCAGCAATCATACGACAAATTGTTGTCACATCAGCAAACATACAAGCAACAATAACTGTTGTCCCATGTAAACAAATTACAGTATGCAAGAATCCATATTAGCAACACATTCCTTTAAGATCAAAATATATATCTTAACATGTTTGCCTTCATTTCAGCAGTTACAACATTAAGAAAGTAATCACCATGATAACTTACAAAAATCAGGGCATTACACACACACACGCACACGCACAAGCACGTACCACAGCACACTTACACTTACATTTACACGCACATGCACACACACATGACACACGCACACACACACACACACACACACACACACACACACACACACACAAGCACATGCACGTACACACACACACACGCACACACACACGTACACGCACACACACACATAGACATGCACACACACTCTCACACGCACATGGACACGCACACCCACACACACACACACACACACATGCCCACGTACACGCACATGTGCACACACACGCCCATGCCCACGCACATGCACATGCATAGACACAAGCACACATACACGCACATTCACATGCACACGCACACGCACACACACACACGCATGCGCACACCCACACGCACATGCACATGCACACTCACAAGCGCACACACACATGCACATGCACACACAGACTTGCAAGTGCACACACATACTGTAACGCCTTGATTTTTGTAAGTTATCATGGTAATTACCTTTCATGATGTTGTAACTGTAGAAATGAAGATAAATATGTTAAGACACATCTTTTGATCTTAGAGGAATGTGTTGCTGATCTGGACCCTTGTTTGCTGTAACTTGATACTTGGGACAGAAGTTATTATTGCTTGTGTGATTGCTAATGAGACAACAGACTTGTCGTATGCTTGATGAACTCTATTCGCTGATTGACAGCATGCCTTGAATCAATTCCATTGATCCAAGGTATGCTGTGGCCTTCTTATGATCGCTTTGTCAATTTACTTTTAAACCAGACTGAAGGTTGATATAAAGGTTGCACACACCGATTTCGGTATGAATATCTGGTACATAGATTCCAATGAAAAATGTTCGATTCTTGAACCACACATCATTGTAACACTAGGCAGTAAGATGATAAGGGCCTGGATGTAAGTGGCACGGGTATGTGGAACTTAGGATGAAATGTCCCGCTTAATGTTGAATATGACTTTATCAGGAAAAAATACTTGATATGGAAACTAGTTAATTAAATATTAGGGATTAAACCCTAACCTACCCCTAAGTTTTATCTTATACCCTAACTACTATCCTATATGGATTTTAGATTTCATAAGGAGAAAATAGATATAAATTTTATTAACCTATGAACTAGGTGAATGACCTAGATATGGACTATTAAAATACTAGACTAATCCTAACCTAAGGAAGGGGACGCATAGACCCATGTGGATGGAAACGATAAGGGGGGGGAGGTAAGAAATTTAATGGGACAGTAAATGAAGCCCTTACATATACGAGTGCCAAGTTTGGCGGGAACAAAGAAAAGTTGGAGGTGTTCAACTAGCTTAGAAACTAAATGGAATTTATATGCAAATTTGAAATTTGGAAACTCACCAACCCGAGTCGGCGATGGCATGAGGAATGAGGAAAGGTAGTGCATTCAATGCATTAATTATTTTGGTCTTAGCGACCAGCTCATGGAAAGAGGATAGAGGAAAAAGGAAAATTGTTGTTGCTTTATGTGCATTTGGATTTTAGTTGCTCGCATTTTGTTTCTCCATGGTTCATCAAACCAGTTGTGTTTTGATTATTGTCTCTGTTCTTTGGAAAAATAAAGGCTATTCTTGAGCTTTGTGAAAGTTAGTGACTGGTTGGAAAGCTTTGGCCGGCCGAGGACGTCGTGGAGAGAAACAACTCCGGTGGGTACGCTTTTCTTCACCCACAAGAAAAATTAACAGCATGTTAAGCCCTTCTCCTTAAACCACTTGCTTTTACTTAATAGTCTCATTAAAACAACCTGCTCTTATGATGGGGTTTTGGTTATTGTTGTTGCAAATCAGTAGCACCCCTTGAATGCAAATTAGGTTTCTAAGTTGATGTTTCAGGCATCCAGGTGTGATTGCACAACATTGAAACCTCTCTCCAAGTGTGGGACTTGTAAAATGAGAGAGGAATCTCCAGATTAGAGGCTGGTTCCTCAAACTCCTCTGATCAGATCTATTATTTGCACAACTGCAGAGGTTCAGATCCTAATTTTATCTTAATTTGCAAGGAGACAGGGATAAGAAATGCAAAAATTAAAACTAAACTGATAAGGGTGATACACCAAAGGAGTGGTGAGCACTTCTTGCTCATGTAAATTGACACAAATTAGAAATTACAACATAAAACATCATGCACAGGTTGATAAGCTGTAAACAAGGGTTTGAAATGAAGCAAACAACACATACAAAGGACTGAAAGCATTCACAGAGCCTGCATTGTGATTTTCAACATCAAAATCCTTGTATTCCAACACCAAAGAGGCAGAAAAACCTGTTACAATCCCTGGAAGGTCTGATACTTGCCAAAATCACTTGTTGAAAGTGAAAACAGAAGCTTGTTGTGTAAAAAAGTGTTCCCCCTTTGAAAAATGAGCCAAATCCAGCTTTTACAGTGCATGGGTCGAGCCCAGGAGAGAGAAAACATGAAAAAACATGGGAGCCATTCCCCATTGACCAAAATGCATTAAAAATAGCATGGAGGTCCTTACAAACCCATGCCCTGACATTTTTGACCATGTTGGAGAAGAATGCGACCCATTTTGCATTAAAATTGGTTGTTGAAACGTCAGTTCTATCCATGGGCACGTACCAGAAGTGTTTTTGATTTTCTCCCTCTAAACTAAACCAAAATTCAAAATTGACCATGGAATATTGTAGAGAATTTCACCATCTTTCCATTGATATAAAGAACGTGAAAATCTAAGCGCTGGATCGAAATTTATGGTGATTTGAAGTTTTAGGGCAAAAATAGGCCAAAATCAGATCGCTTTGATATTTTTGACTGGACACGTGGCGAGTTCTATTGGTCATGCGGACCTTGCAAGGGAAAATTTCCCACAAAAAATCTGCCAAGCCATAACTTGAAAAATACGTGGAGTTAGGAGGAAATCTTTACCTTTCTAGAAAGCTGAGAAAGAGCTCTATCCAATGGTGTCATTTCTAGAAGGTTTTAAGTGCCTAAAAAGTAAAAAATTATGACTGAGGCATAATAGAAGGAAAGAATGAAAGGGAGTTAGCCACAAAATGAGCAGGGGGCACATTTGGATAACAATTTTGGTGACTCGAGGGGTCATCTACTGCTTTGGATGAATGATCGTGAGCTCAAGCAATCCATTGGGCATGGAGTCATGAGTAGTAGCTTTGAAAAACTTATCTCGAACTTTGAAAACTTCCCTCTAAACCACTTGAATCCCACTAGACATGGAGTTGTTCCAACCAAAATGCCATCAAAATGAATCGTGCAAGAGTGAAACCAACAACACCAAAACTATGTACAAACCGAAATCATACATGCTCCAAATGGAACATGCAGAGTGTGCACAAGCACTTCTTCTACTGAAAGCAAACCTACCTACTCTACTCTAACTGGAAGCAAAGGTGAGATAAATGAACCCTACAACTGGTTGTGCAAAATAGCTTCCTTTCTTCAAAATTGGCATCCATGCAAATGATTTGGAGTTGAGTATGGCTGATTGGATGAGTGGAAAATCAAGAAGAAGCTAGTCTTCTACCCAAATTAGCAAGGTGTCAACTAAAAACAAATCCAATACCTCTTTTAGTTGCTCTGCATTTGGATTGGAGAGGTATGATAGCTGATCCTTGGAACTTTGCAGCTCATCCTCATGCTTAGAAGCAAGAATGACTGGTTGTGGCTTCTCCTTTGGCTCCAATGAAGCCAAATACCTGATTGGGCAAGGTCTGATCTGTTGAGTATGCCCATAATTCTAATTTTCAACTCTAAGAATGGAGTTCTCTTGTAGACCTTGAATGGATGGTGTGGAAGCAATGGTAGAACCCTTCTGCCCTTTCTCTTCCTCCAATGAAGGACATGAAAGATTAAAATCTTCCAATCTTGGTTCCAAAGAGCTTCTATAAGATGCAGGCTGCTGCAAATGAATACTCTCCTCCATGACAGCAGGCTCTTGTGTTTGGAAGATGGATGATGAAAGAGAGAATGGTGGAAACTCAACCGGTTCTTCTTCATCAAAACAAGACTCCCAAATCTAGATAGATAAACTGCCTCATTGCTATCCTGCTGCAAATGTTCAACCTCTCCCATGGCGTTCTCTTGATCTGTAACTTGATCACCATGGTTTCTTTCATCCTCCAGCATTGAGTTTGAGGGATCAAACTCTTCTTCAGTACTAGAACTTGAGAGAGATGAAGTAGAGAGAAGAACTGAAGGTTCTTCTATAACTTGCTTTGTGCTCAAAGCCTTTGGATCTGCACTTTTCTCCCCCACAGCTGGAATTTGCTCCTCTTCTTTTGGATTTGGAGCAGCTTCTCCTTCCTCTTACTGTCCCTCATGACTGATTTTTGCAATTTGAATTGGATCAGCATTTCCTTCAAATAGGGTGCCAACATGGACACTATATTCTGAACAAATTGATTGCTGATCTGCAACTCCTTTTTGCTCTTCTTCTGCTACAACAAAATCAGTCCTGACCACCATTTGTTCTGTAACTCCAACCTCTTCTCAAGGTTTCATCAGCAAAGGGATCTTCTTCATCCCAAATTTAAGAGCCCAACTCTTCAAAATTTGAATTTCTTCATCCTTGTTTGGCTTCTCTTTTGCTGTCCTTCATGATTGATTTTTACAATTTTTGTGGTGGTGGAGGAGGTAAAACCTCTTGTTTCTTTAGAGGAGAGGGTGTTTCATTTAGCTCTTGTGGAGGGGATGACTATTTGGAAGGAAAAGGACAGAAGAATTGAGATGAGGTGGAAGACTAGGGGTGGAGAAATGAATTCAACACTTGGGACAGCAGATGGAGAGTTTATAACTTGACACTGCCGAGATAAAACAGATTGGGAAAGAGGAAAAGAAAAGGCATGAGATGGTGTGCTTACCCGTTGACAAGGTTGTTGAATACTCCTCTCATACACCTCTATTCCTTCAATCCACTTTGTAAGTAATGCCAGCGTTTTAATCATGAAGTCAAGCTTCTCTTGAGGGCTATAATGCCTTGGGAAAGGTCCCACCCATGGACGGGTGCTCCACAACCGATTCCAAATGCTTTCATTTGTGCTTGAGCCTGGATTGTTCCATGTTTACCTCCATCTTTTAGATTTTCTCCAATAGACCAGCATCTTGCATCTGATTGTCTTCATTGTATGCACACTCTTGCTCTTGGAAAGCTCCATAGCCAAACTGATTTTGGCATTACTGCTCATATGGGTATGTATGCTGATTTTGAATTTGTTCAAAATGCTGATTTGGAGGATTTAAAAAACATGTTGGAGGTGGGAAACATTGCTGCTGTTGTAAATGTGAGTTCCATGATGGAAATGAAGTCATGATTGCACAACTTCCTAGAATGGAAAATAATGAAAGAGATGGAAATAATAATGGATGGAAATGGATGAAAAACAGGTCTGCAACTTCAGAAATGGGTTGCTGATCAGATGGAGTCGCCAGATGTGTTTGCAAGTGCCTCTAAAGGCTGAAATCTTCACAGGAACACACCAACCTACAAAAGATGAAGTGGAAGACCTCTAAGGTCCCACCGGGCATGCCAAAACTGTTGTTGCAAATCAGCAGCACCCCTGGATGCAAATCAGGTTTCTAAGTTGATGTTTCAGGCATCCAGTGTGATTGCACAACATTGAAACCTCTCTCCAAGTGTGGGACTTGTAAAATGAGAGAGGAATCTCTAGATTAGAGGCTGGTTCCTCAAACTCCTCTGATCAGATCTATTATTTGCACAACTATAGAGGTTCAGATCCTAATTTTATCTTAATTTGCAAGGAGATAGGGATAAGAAATGTAAAAATTAAAACTAAACTGATAAGGGTGATACACCAAAGGAGTGGTGAGCACTTCTTGCTCATGTAAATTGACACAAATCAGAAATTGCAACATAAAACATCATGCACAGGTTGATAAGTCAGTAAACAAGGGTTTGAAATGAAGCAAACAACACATACAAAGGATCGAAAGCATTCACGAGAGCTGCGCATTGTGATTTTCAACATCAAAATCCTTGTATTCCAACACCAAAGAGGTAGAAAAACCTGTTACAATCCCTGGAAGGTCTGATACTTGCCAAAATCACTTGTTGAAAGTGAAAACAGAAGCTTTCTGTGCAAAAAAGTGTTCCCCTTTGAAAAATGAGCCAAATCTGGCTTTTACAGTGCATGGGTCGAGCCCAGGAGAGAGAAAACATGGGAGCCATTCCCCATTGACCAAAATGCATTAAAAACAACATGGAGGTCCTTACAAACCCATGCCCCGACATTTTTGACCAGTGCTGGAGAAGAATGCGACCCATTTTGCATTAAAATTGGTTGTTGAAACATTAGTTCTGTCCATGGGCACGCATCGAAGAATTTTTGATTTTCTCCCTCCAAACTAAACCAAAATTCAAAATTGACCATGGAATCTTGTAGAGCATTTCACCAGATTTCCATTGATATAAAGAACGTGAAAATCTGAGCTCTGGATCGAAAGTTATGGCGATTTGAAGTTTTAGGGCAAAAATAGGCCAAAATCGGATCGCTTTGATATTTTTGACCTAGACACGTGGTGAGTTCTGATTGGCTGCAGACCTTGCAAGGGAAAATTTCCCACAAAAACTCCGCTGAGCCATAACTTGAAAAATACGTGGAGTTAGGAGGAAATCTTTACCTTTCTAGAAAGCTGAGAAAGAGCTCTATCTAATGGTGTCATTTCCAGAAGGTTTTGAGTGCCTAAAAAGTAAAAATTTATGACTGAGGCACAATAGAAGGAAAGAATGAAAGGGAGTTAGCCACAAAATGAGCAGGGGTCACATTTGGATAATAGTTATTTGATTTGGCTGTTATGTTGAGATGATTTCAAGTTGATTCGTTTTCTTTTGCTGTACACGACTTGAGCATTCTTTGCATAATGATTAGTTGAATACATTGTCCTTGCTGTGTGGTTCGTTTTGGCAGTGTTGGGTATTCGCTTTATTACTATTTTGGGTTGTGCTAATAAATACATTAGTTAAATGAATATCACTTTTGAGTTCTGATAATTCTTGTGAAAATGAAAAGATGAGATGATTTGTATGTCTGGTTGAACTGTCCTTAAAAGAATGAACACGACTTGGGTATTCCCGGTGTTTGAAGAAAATGATTGTTCTTCTTATTGAAATCATTAATGAATTATGTTTTCTCTTTGCTGCTTCGAAATCTGAAGGTAATGGGAAAGAGGATTTTATTGTGCATTTTGGATGCGGTTTGATCTTCTAGTCTGAACTGTCATCATGAAAACGAACATGGCTTAGTGTTTCTATGCAAATGAATGAAACAAATGAGATTTGGCTTGCTGTTGAGATTGTTTTGACTGTACCTTGCTTGCACATCTATTACCCTATGCGGGTTTGCATTGATAAAGGCATTGTTATGCGAATATTGTATTTCTGAGTTCAGTGTGTGGAAACGTTTGGGAAAAACAAAGTTGTGGTGATATTAATAGACTATTATGCGAGTTATAATTCCTTGATGTTTTTTTTTTGCATAAACACGGGTTCCCTGGGACAGTAAGGTTATTGTAGCATCTTACTTTGTTGTACTAATTTGATATGGTATTCTACCTGCTGGTTCTTTTGGTACTAATGTTTATAGACCAGTTGCAATGAACTCTGGTCAACTTTTTGGAAAGGTAATAGTAGTTTTCAATTACTGAATATACTACTCTGAATGAATTATACTATTGGAGCATGTCTGCTCTAAATAAGAGGTATTTGGATAGACAGTAGAAGAGGTGATATGATCTTGCCCCCTTATATTCAATTATTGATTATCATTTATTTCTATTTGGACTGTTATCATTGATTGATATCACGTTTGGATTAAAACTTCTAGTACAGCTATGAGGAAAAGAAAGAGAATGTGAATGGATAATTTGAATTAATGATCATTTTTCTCTCATACAGTTGGAAATCTATAATTGTTATGGAATGAATTTCATACTGCTTGGGTTAAGCATTGGTATTTAATTGCTGTTTGCTTGTTCTCTTCAGCGTTTGATTGCTTGAAATCAGATGAGTTGTATGAAGGAAGGGACAATAATTTGGTTTAGATTTTAGTTAAGATCTATCTTTTGAATTCACAACTATTGTAAGAGAATGGAATTGATAGCATTTATGTTAGAACAACAGTTGCATAGTTGTGTTTTTTTAGTTCTTACAAATGTTTGTAATCTGGAACTGTTGAAGGAAATTACTTCTCGTAATAATTATTTGGGAAAGAGGGCAGTAATCCTTTGTCTGATTAGGAGGGTTATTGGATGATTGAGTTGATATGTTGTTCATCCTTTTTGGTATTTAATTCTTGATTGATGTTCATATTAACGTTTCATAAAAGCAGGGTTCTTTTATTGAGACAGTTAATTAAAAGCACCTCATTTTAAAGACAAGTGCTTAATATGCTCAGTTCAATGAACTGACCCGTGCAAGTAATTTTGCAGATGAAACTTGAGTATAAATGAAGACATGGTTGTTTTCCGATACTTCTTTGATTAACTGAAGATGGATTGTATTGATAGCTATTACTCCTCCACGAGGAAATGAGAAAGGAAGAAGTTACATTCTTCTATCTTCATGAGTTGTAATGTTGTTTGATATAAACAAAGTCTAGTCATTTGGACTGCAAATGTATAGATTGTAAATTCGATGGATGAATACAAGTAAAAGTGTGATATTTTCAATAATTGTATCAGTTTGATATTGTTGAATAAGTTTGAGAATATAACATTATTCCTTGACTTGGAATTATTCAAATGTTAATGGATGAATTTAAAAGGAAATAACATCTGTTCTTTACCTGAATGCAACTTTTATGTTGAAATGTGCAATTAGTTCATACTTGGGTTAAGATGAATTTTGAATTGACATTAAAATTTTTAGATAAACACGAAATCCTAAT
>CM031243.1:190185309-190252809 GCA_018340775.1 Taxus wallichiana var. yunnanensis
GACATAATCACACTTGCACTTGGACATGCACACACACGCACATGAACATGCACACGCACATGCACAAACACACACACGCATGGATATGCAGACACACACACACATGAACATGTACACGCACACGCACACGGACACGCACACACGCACACACACACGCACACGCACACGCACACACACACACACACACTCGCAGAGCACGCACACTGCAAGTGCACACACACACTCCTATGCACATGCACACGCACACGCACTTGGACACGCTCACGTAAATGCACATGAACACACACACACACACACAAACACACATGCACACGCACACGCACACGCATGTAGCACACACACACACACACGCACATGCACATGCGCATGCACATTACACACGAACACACACAAAGACACAATCACACATGCACACGCACACGACAGGCACACGCACACACACATAGACACACACACGCACGCACATGCATGCACACATTACACACGAACACACAAAGACAAACAAAATCACAAAGCACATGCACACGCACATGCACACATAATTGCACACGAACATACACATGACACGGACATATATCACACACGCACTTGGACATGCACACACGCACATGACACATGCATGCACACGCACATGCACAACACACACACACACGCATATCAAAACACATGCACACGAAAATGCACACAAACACACATGCACTTGGATGCATGCACACACACACACACATGAACACGCACGCACACACACATGCACATGCACACGCACACGCACACGCACACGCACACACACACTCACAACACACACACACACTCGCACAAAACATGCACACACACACACACACGCACACGCAAACGCAAACACACATGCACACACATGCGGACACGCACATGTACATGCGCGCACACACACACACGCACATGCACATGCACATGAACACGCACACAAACGCACACGCACTTGGACACGCACACACATGCACATGCACACACACATGAACACGCACACACACATGCACACTCACACACACACACGGACACACATGCACACACACACACGCACGCACACACACACACACACACACACATGCATAGACACATTGCACATGAACGCGCACATTTACACACACAATCACACACGCACTTGGACATGCACACACACTCGCACATGAACATGCACACACAAACACACATGCACATGCACATGCACACGCACGCACACGCACACGCACTTGCACACGCATATACAAGACACATGCACATGAACACACACACAAACACACACGCACTTGGACATGCACACACACACGCACATGAACACGCACACGCACATGCACATGCACACACACATGCACACGCACACGCACACACATGGACACGCACACGCACACACACACACACACACACACGAACACGCACACGCACATGCACACGAACACGTACATAAAACACACACGCACTGGACACGGACACACACATGCACATGCACACACATGTGCACACGTACACGCACACGTACATGCATACACACACACACGAAAGTGCACTGCACGCACACTCGCAAGTGCACGCACACTCTCACATGCACACGCACATTCACACGCACTTGGACACGCTCACACACATGCACATGAACATGCACACGCATATGCACATGCACACGAACATGCACACCACACGCACACACATGCACATGCGCACACACACACACACGCACACGCACATGCACATGCACACGCACATGAACACGCACCCACACACACTCACGCACACACACACACACACACACACCAACATGCACCCACACATGCACATGCACACACACTCACACGCACACGCACATGCACATGCACACACACGCGCACGCAGCGCGCACACACACGCGCACACACACACACACACACACACACACTCGCATACACACACACACACACGCACATGCACGCGAACATGCACGTAGACACGCATGTGGACATACACGCAGACACGCACATGCACACACACATGCACAAACACACGCACACACACATGCACAAACACACGCACACGAACATGCATAGAAAATTACACACGAACACGCATGATGGAATTAGACACACACACACACCCACGCAAACCCAAATGCCCACGCACATGTACACGCACACGCACACACATACTCACACATACGCACGTGCACACGCACATGCACACACGCACACGCACACGCACACGCACACACACACACAAGCACACGCACACGCACACACACACTCACAAGCACAAGCAAGAGAACACACACAGAGGCACACGAACACACACGCGCACACACACACACACACGCACATACAAATGCATACATAGTCAAATAGAACCGATCATGTAGACGCAGACACACACACACGCATACGCACACGTGAATGCACATGCGCACGCACACGCACACACACACGCAACTCACACACACACACCCACTCAAACGTAAACACACACACACACATGCCCACGCACACACACACACACACACGCCTACGCAAATGCAAACGCGCACACACATGTAAACGCCCATGCACATGCACACGCACATGCACTCGTATACGCGCACATAGACGCACACACATGTACAATGGAAAGCACACACAAACACATGCACAGGCACTTATTGTGGCAAATTAGCTGCACTGCCTGGATGTAAATCGGTTTCTAAGTTGATGTTTCAGCATCCAGTGTGATTGCACAACATTGAAACCTCACTCACACAAGTGTGGGACTTGTAAAATGAGAGAGGAATCTCCAGACACAGGCTGGTTCCTAAAACTCCTCCGATCGGATCTATTATTTGCACAATTGCAGAGGTTTGAATCCTAATCCTACTCTAAACTCCAAGGAGACGAGAGATAGAAAGTGCAAAAATTAAAACTAAACTAATAGGTGATACACCAAAGGAGTCGTGAACACTTCTTGTTCATGCAAATTGACACAATTTCATAAAATGCAACATGAAACATCATACACATACGATAAGATGTAATTAGAGGTCTAAAATGAAGCAAGACAATACAAATAAAGGACTCAAAATTGATCACAGTAGTCTACACTGTCATTTTTCACTTTCAAAATCCTTGCATTTGCAACATCAAAGATGCAGAAACTCACACAATCATGAAGAAGGTCGATAGTTTCAAAAATCACTTGTTGAAGGTGAAATAAGAAGCTTGCTATCCAAACAAAATGTTCAACCTCAAAAAATGAGCCAAATCGCACACGGCTTTTACATGCATGGGTCGAGCCTAGGAGAGAGAAAACGTGTAAAAACATGGAAGCCATTCCCCATTGAATGAAGATGCATTAATAAAACAGCATGGGCATCCTTATAGAACCATGCCCACGACATTCTTGGCCATCTTGAAGAAGAATGTGACCCATTTTGCATTAAAACTAGTTGTTGAAACGTCATTTCGCCATTACCACGTGTCGAGGTGTTTCTTAATTTTATATCTCCAAACTCAACCAAAATGCAAAATTGACCCCACAAATCATGTAGATAATTTCACCAGATTTCCACGATATAAAGAACGTGAAAATATGAGCTTTGGATCGAAAGATATGGTGATTTGAAAATTTAGGGCAAAACACAGGCAAAATCGGATCGGCGGGAAAAGTTTGAATTTTTACCCATTTGGTCTTTGGAAATTTTTCAAATTTTCACCGCACTTCGCCACTCAAGTGCCACATAGTGGCTTCCTATTGCACACATGGGCCTCCTAAGGGAAAATTTCCCACAAAACTTTGCTTACGAGCCATAACTTGAAAAATATGAGGAGTTAGGAGGAAAACTTTACCTTCTGGAAAGGCTGAGAGAGAGCTCTATCAAATGGTTCCATTTTTAGAAAGATTTGAGTGCCTAAAAATAAAAATGGAGATTGAGGCACAAGAGAGGTAAGAACACAAGGAGTTAGCCACAAAAATGAACAGGGGGCACATTTTGGATAACAATTTTGGCGACTTAGAGGGGTCATCACTGCTCGCTTAGATGAAGATACTAGTTTCTGAAGCAGCCCATTGGGCATGGAGTCATAAAATTTTTGTTTGGAACCCCAACTAACTTAGAATGTTGCGGAGGAGGAAGATGGAATATCACTGATGGAAGCAAGGATGCAAAACATCTCCACACAATGACTGTCACAAAAAGCACTTAGGGAAAGCAAAATAACCTACAAGAAAACAATGTGCACAAGCACTTAGAGGAATGAAAACCTAAGCTAATATTTACAAGGTGGAGAATTTCCCTTTAGTAGCAATGCTTTAGATAGATTCCATTGACTAGAATCACACGCAGTTCTTCGCCATCCAAAGAAGACAATTAGAAGGCATTGTTGTCCTTACACTTTGTGAACATGTATGGGCCACTCCAAATGGCATCAAATTTTGAATGCCTTCCGGTTTTGCTCTATCTCGCATCCCATTTTAACACTATATCTCCAACTTGGAAAGATCTACTCTTGGCCTTCCTATCAAAGGTCTTCTTGATCAAAGCTTGATCCTTCTCCATTGCTTGGGATGCACGATCTCACATCTCTTGGAGCTCCATCAACTCTGCACATATCTCACCTCCATGGGCCCAAACTCTAGCAACTCTAATCGCTTCATGAGTTCCAATGTTGGCAACTCAAGTGACATGGGCAAGATTTCCTCTCTTCCATAAACAAGCCTCACAATGGAGAGTTACACACATCTCTTGGGAGTTATCCTATCACCCCATAAGGCTGATTTCGCTTTGGTATGCCGAGACCTCGATTCTCATCAAGAGTCCTCATAATGATCCTCAACAAGTTCTTGTTTGTAGATTCACTGCCATTACCACGCAGGGTAGTAGTTTGATGAAGTACTTAGGTAGATCCCATTCTTGACAGCCCACTCACACACTTGGATCCAATGAACGCTAATGCATTATACGATATTATTGTAGCAGGTATGCCAAATCTGGTTACTATCCCCTCATAGAAGTCTAAGATGCTAGACTCATGTTCTTCCTTGAGTGCTACTTGCTTCGTCCACTTGGTGAAGTAGTACACGGGTCATCGCAAAATCCACTTATGCCCTTGGCTTGAATTGGGATTAATGACTCAATGAAGTCCAAACCCATTGCACGAATGGCTGGTCAACACGCTGAAATTGGATGCAATGGAAGGGCAGCAAGCCTCTCTTTACCTATGAAGAATGCACAATTCTTGCACCTTTTGATCCACGCAAAGCAATCACTAAAAATCTTGGGCCAATAATAACCAGCCTTCATGACTTTTAGAGTTTGTCACTCTTGGTGCAAAATGACCACCACACTGGTCCACCATGGAACTCTTCCAACACCCTATGAATCGATTTGTGCTAATGCATCTCAAAGAACACTCCATTCACATTTTCTTGAACAGAACACCGTCTACTATGGCATATGGGACAGCCTACAATCTGAAGTGTCTTCTTTGGGTTTTGTTCATCTCTACGAGGGCATAGGCCTATGCTTAGGAAGTGCATTACACCTTGGGTCCAGCAAGGAGTGGGGACAACATTATCCTCTTCTTGAGTGCTATCTTGCACATGGTTGTCTTGAACACACAAAACAACCTCTTCTTTATTGCATACTCCTTTTTGCTTGCCCAAAATCAGCTACTCACATAATCTTTTTCCTCTTACCAACTTAGTGACCTTGATCTCAATGTCATACTCCATGACATGAGTGATCCGACCTACCCTTTTCTCATTCAAATCCTTGTTGAGGAGGAAGTCCTTTACTCCCACATGAGAGACCAACACAACTGAACCTTGTTGTTTGAGACTAGATGCTTGAATTTCTTTAAGCTTCGATTACTACAAGTACATGCTTCTTAATAAAATAATATCTCACCTCATAGTCATCTAGGCTTTGGTGAAGAAAGCAATTGGTTGCTCATCATTGTCCTTGTTCTCACTGTACCAAAATGGTAGAAATGGGATCATTACCCCCAAATGCATAGAGGATGAAATCCTTGGAGAAGTCCGGGTTGATGAGAGTTGGTGCTTAAGAGATGGCTTCTTTGATTGCTTCAAAATCACATTGCCTTTCTGCGCACACCATTTGAAATCCATGCTTTTCTTCAACATCTTGGTGATAGGTGTTGTTTGTAAATCAGCAAGCAGCACTTAGATGTAAATCAGGTTTCTAAGTTGATGTTTTAGGCATCCAGTGTGATTGCACAACATTGAAACCTCTCTCCAAGTGTGGGACTTGTAAAATGAGAGAGGAATCTCCAGATTAGAGGCTGGTTCCTCAAACTCCTCTGATCAGATCTGTTATTTGCATAATTATAGAGGTTTGAATCCTAATCCTACTCTAAATTCCAAGGAGACAGAGATAGAAAGTGCAAAAATTGAAACTAAACTAATAGGTGATACACCAAAGGAGTGGTGAACACTTCTTGTTCATGTAAATTGACACAATTTCATAAAATGCAACATGAAACATCATACACAGACTGATAAGATGTAATTAGAGGTCTAAATGAAGCAAGACAATACAAACAAAGGACTGAAAATTGATCATAGTCTCACCTGTCATTTTCACTTTCAAAATCCTTGCATTTGCAACATCAAAGAGGCGTAAACTCTGTTACAATCATGAAGAAGGTCTGATACTTTACAAAAATCACTTGTTGAAGGTGAAAGAAGAAGCTTGCTATCCAAAAAAATGTTCAACCTCAAAAAATGAGCCAAATCTGGCTTTTACAATGCATGGGTCGAGCCCAGGAGAGAGAAAACGTGTAAAAAATGGAAGCCATTCCCCATTGAATGAAGATGCATTAAAATAGCATGGGTGTCCTTATAGACCCATGCCCTGACATTTTTGGCCATGCTGAAGAAGAATGCGACCCATTTTGCATTAAAACTGGTTGTTGAAATGTCATTTCTGGCCATTACCACGTGCCAGAGGTGTTTCTTGATTTTATCTCTCCAAACTCAACCAAAATGCAAAATTGACCTTGGAATCATGTAGATAATTTCACCAGATTTCCATTGATATAAAGAACGTGAAAATCTGAGCTCTGGATCGAAAGATATGGCGATTTGAAAATTTAGGGCAAAAACAGGCCAAAATCGGATCGGCGGGCAAAAGTTTGAATTTTTACCCATTTGGTCTTTGGAAATTTTTTCAAATTTTCCCCATGCTCCGCCACTCCAGGTGCCACGTGGTGGCTTCCTATTGGCCGCGGGCCTCCTAAGGGAAAATTTCCCACAAAAACTCTGCCGAGCCATAACTTGAAAAATATGAGGAGTTAGGAGGAAAACTTTACCTTTCTGGAAAGCTAAGAGAGAGCTCTATCCAATGGTTCCATTTTTAGAAAGATTTGAGTGCCTAAAAATAAAAAATGGAGATTGAGGCACAAGAGAGGTAAGAACACAAGGAGTTAGCCACAAAAATGAGCAGGGGCACATTTTGGATAACAATTTTGGCGACTCAGAGGGGTCATCTGCCTGCTAGATGAAGATACTAGTTGCCTGAAGCAGCCCATTGGGCATGGAGTCATAAAATTTTTTGTTTGGAACCCCAACTAACTTAGAATGTTGCAAGGAGGAAGATGGAATATCACTTGATGGAAGCAAGGACTGCAAAACATCTCCAGGACAAAGAAGCTTTGTCGTGCAAAGCACTTAGGGAAAGCAAAACAACCTACAGCAAAACAATGTGCACAAGCACTTGGAGGAATGAAAACCTAAGCTAATATTTACAAGGTGGAGAATTTCCCTTTAGTAGCAATGCTTTAGATAGATTCCATTGACTAGAATCTGCAGTTCTTCGCCATCCAATGAAGACAATTGGAAGGCATTGTTGTCCTTACACTTTGTGACCATGTATGGGCCACTCCAAATGGCATCAAATTTTGAATGCCTTCCCGGTTTTGCTCTATCTGCATCCCATTTTAACACTAGATCTCCAACTTGGAAAGATCTACTCTTGGCCTTCCTATCAAAGGTCTTCTTGATCAAAGCTTGATCCTTCTCCATTGCTTGGGATGCTTGATCTCTGATCTCTTGGAGCTCCATCAACTCTGCATATCTCACCTCCATGGGCCCAAACTCTAGCAACTCTAATCGCTTCATGAGTTCCAATGTTGGCAACTCAAGTGACATGGGCAAGATTTCCTCTCTTCCATAAACAAGCCTGAATGGAGAGTTACCTGTGGATCTCTTGGGAGTTATCCTATCAGCCCATAAGGCTGATTTCAGTTTGGTATGCCAAGACCTCGATTCTCATCAAGAGTCCTCATAATGATCCTCAACAAGTTCTTGTTTGTAGATTCAGCTTCGGCCATTACCCTGAGGGTAGTAGTTTGATGAAGTACTTAGGTAGATCCCATTCTTGACAGCCCACTCAGTCACCTTGGATCCAATGAATGCTAATGCATTATCTGATATTATTGTAGCAGGTATGCCAAATCTGGTTACTATCCCCTCATAGAAGTCTAAGATGCTTTAGACTCATTTCTTCCTTGAGTGCTACTTGCTTGAGTCCACTTGGTGAAGTAGTCTCAGTGGTCACAAAATCCACTTATGCCCTTGGCTTGAATTGGGATTAATGACTCCAATGAAGTCCAAACCCCATTGCATGAATGGCTGGTCAACTGAAATTGGATGCAATGGAAGGGCAGCAAGCCTCTCTTTACCTATGAAGAATGCACAATTCTTGCACCTTTTGATCCACGCAAAGCAATCACTAAAAATCTTGGGCCAATAATAACCAGCCTTCATGATTTTTAGAGCTGTCACTCTTGGTGCAAAATGACCACCAGCTGGTCCACCATGGAACTCTTCCAACACCCTATGAATCTGATTTGTGCTAATGCATCTCAACAACACTCCATTCACATCTTTCTTGAACAAAACACCGTCTACTATGGCATATGGGACAGCCTACAATCTGAAGTGTCTTCTTTGGGTTTTGTTCATCTCTGGAGGGCATAGGCCTATGCTTAGGAAGTGCATTATACCTTGGGTCCAGCAAGGAGTGGGGACAACATTATCCTCTTCTTGAGTGCTATCTTGCACATGGTTGTCTTGAACTGTCAAAACAACCTCTTCTTTATTGCATACTCCTTTTTGCTTGCCCAAAATCAGCTACTCACATAATCCTTTTCCTCTTACCAACTTAGTGACCTTGATCTCAATGTCATACTCCATGACACGAGTGATCCAACCTACCCTTTTCTCATTCAAATCCTTGTTGAGGAGGAAGTCCTTTACTCCCACATGAGATACCAACAACTGAACCTTGTTGTTTGAGACTAGATGCTTAAATTTCTTCAAGCTTCTGATTATTGCAAGTACATGCTTCTCAATAAAAGAATATCTCACCTCATAGTCATCTAGGCTTTGGCTGAAGAAAGCAATTGGCTGCTCATCATTGTCCTTGTTCTATTGTACCAAAATGGCAGAAATGGTATCATTACCCCCAAATGCATAGAGGATGAAATCCTTGGAGAAGTCCGGGTTGATGAGAGTTGGTGCTTGAGAGATGGCTTCTTTGATTGCTTTAAAACTCTCCTTGCCTTTTGCTGTCCATTTGAAATCCATGATTTTCTTCAACATCTTGGTGATAGGTTTGACAAGGGCTGCAAAATCTGGGACAAACCTCTCGAACAAAATTTATTCTCCCCAAGAAACTCTGAAGTGCCTTCTTGTGGCTTGGCAATGGTAGTGCTCTTATGGCTTCAACTCTCTCTGGATCAATTGCTAATCCTTCTTTGGAGACAATATGGCCAAGGAGCTTTCCTTCATGTGCTAGGAAGATACACTTCTTAGGATTCAAAGACACTCCAAATCTCCTACACCTTTGGAAGACTTGTCTCAAATGAGAGAGGTGGTCTGCTGCATTCTTTGAAAAAATAGTGATATCATCAAGATATATCAGCACCATGTTGTTAATCAAACCTTTGAACACCATGTCCATTGCTCTTTGGAAGGTAGCTTCGAGTTGGACAGCCCAAATGGCATTTTCCTGTATGCATAAGTTCCCCATTTGGTTGTGAAGGCTGTCTTGAACTGATCTTCTTCCTTCACCATAATTTGATTGTACCCTGAGTAGCCATCAAGCAATGAAAACCTTTCGGAGCCAGCAACAACTTGTAAAATCTGCTCCATAGAAGGAAGTGGGTAATGGTCCTTGAGAGATGCTCTATTCAAATCTCTGAAATCAACACACAATCTAATCTCTCCACTCTTCTTTCTGACTGGAACTAAGTTGGCAACCCAACTAGAATGCTTGATTGGGAATATGATTCTTGACTCAATCAACTTGTTCAATTCCTTCCTCATGAGAGGTTCCATGTGTGGATTGACTGGCCTTTGTTTCTACCTGATGGGCTTAGTATTTGGATCCAACTCAATGGTGTGCTGAGCTAACTTGGGATTGAAACCTTTCAAATCTTCGTAGCTCCAAGCAAACACATCAAGGAACTCTTAACATAGCTGTATGAACTCATACCTTTCTTGTTCAGTTGTCATCTTTCCAATTTGCAATGGTTTGTTCTCTTCCACCAAGATGGATACTGAATCTTCTCTCTTGACCTAAATGTTTTCTTTCTCTTTCCTAAACTGATCATTGGGATTGAAAATGGACTCCAAAAAGATAAGTCCCTTGGGCAACTTGTTAATTCTCAGCTATACCACTTGGTCACCATACTGTTGTTCCAATTTTTCCTGATTTTTAGCTGAGAACTCAGCTTCTTCTTGTAAGAAATGGATGATTTGTTGGTCATTCTCAAACACTTGCCAACTTACATTGTTATCCGGCACTGAAGGCCTCACAATCACATGGATGTTTGGTTGTACCTTGTCCTTTTGAATGCTTTCCACAATATCAAAGGCTGCCCCAACCGTCTGTAAGCTTGTCAGTAGCTTGGTTTTCTTTTCTAGGAATGGATTTTATGTTAAAGCCCTCAAAATCTTCAATGAGGTCCCACACCTGTTCTTGTAGCACTTGAGCAGATTATTCTTGATAAGCATACTGCCCCTTAACTTGGTTTACAATCAATTCACATCACACCAAAGATTTGCAAGTTCTTTATTCCTCTCTTTATTGCCCAATGCATCCCTTGCACCAAGGCTTCATATTCAGCAGTGTTATTGGAGCATGCAAACTGAAATCTAAAAGCTGAATAGTACTTTACTCCTTGAGGTGAAATAAGCATAGCTCCACCTCCCGCACTTTTTCTACTCCTTGATCCATCAAAAAATAGCTACCATACCTCATTGTCATCCTTGTGGTTTGGCTTGGTGATGCTAGGAATGGGCTGATCTTATTGATGTATGCAATAGACCCCTAGCTCATATTCTTCTACTTCTTGATAAGGATCAAAAGCATGCACCTTGTTTGCCCATTCATCAAGAGTTAGATCCGGGATGCTTCCAACCTTGGTGTCAGCTTCATCAGTGCTTGGGTGATCTTCTTGATCAAATGCCGAATAGTTGGCATTGATCTGACTTGGAGTGTAGGGCTCAATGTGGAAGTTTGCAATAGGTTCAGACCTGATTGTAGCTTTGGTTCCATACCTCGTTCTAAATAGCATGTGTGACCAATCAGCAAACAAATATCCTCCAATCTTGGCTATGAAATCTCTTGACAAACATAGGGCAAAGAGTGGTGGAAGGTCTATAACTGATACATCTTGTAAAACAACAACATTTGGACATGCATGCAAGGTAAGACTCAAGTTTCTAATCACCCCAACTGTTGTTACTGCTGTCCCATCCAATTGCACTACCCCTTTGGATATGGTTTCATATTGAAGTCCTAGCTGATCAGCTATTTGCTTGGGCATCACTAAGCTACTTGCCCCGAATCAATCATGCAATTGTGCACCAATTGGTTTCCAATGATTAATGAGACATAAAAAGGAGGGGGCTTCAACATTTTACCTTGCTAGTCCTCCATGATTCCCTTCAGGTTGGGCAACATTTGTGAGCACCTTCTCTTGCATTTGGACTTGTTGATTCAAAGTTGGCTAGTCCTTCATGGCAGCTTGTAGCAAATCTCTCTGGCCTGGGATAGATAGGGATTCCCACATTGATATATTTACATTTTCTTCTTCATCTGATCAATGATACTAAATGGTGATGAAGGATCTCTTTATTGTCCCTTGGTTTGCATATTCATCCCTTGCATGTGGGCAGCAACAACTGGTATTTGAGTTGGTCTAGGAGTTGTTCTTGGCTGCCCTTGTGCATTTACAACTGGATTTTGTTTTCCAACCATTTGTGGAGCCATAAAAGGTTGTGGATTGGTTGGAGCTAATGGTTGTTCTTCACCCAAATTCCTTCTTTTTGACCTTGTGTTGGCTACAACACCTTGAGAGACTATTTGATTTATGCCACAAAAATCCTCTACTGCCCATTTGAGAAGTGTGGTGTCATTTGGAGTTGATTGCTTTGCTGGAATGTTTCTTGTTGTTGGTTGTTTCCTTGACTGCCCTCACCATCCACACCGTAGTTGTCACCATTAATGCTTGATTCAAGGCACCGTTAAAACACATAGATTGGTTGTGAGGTTCATTGCATGGAAAACACCAATCATACTCTTGAGCAACATTGTTTTGTGTTGGCACCAATTCCTTAGAGGTAGATATAGCATTTCGATTATAGTGCTAAAATGGTCTGTTGGCAGGAGGCCTTGCTTGATTTAGATTTGCAGCTGGATTGGGTGGTCTATGAGGTTGATATGGCTTCTGTTAGGCTAAGTTTGAGGCTAGAAGGAAGGTCTAAAACTTTGGGCTTGTTGCCTCTTGAGAGTAACCAACTCATTACCTAAATTTTGTAATTGCTTCATGACTTCTTGAAGCTCATTTGGGGAACTTGGAGATGAAGTAGAAGCTTCATTTGAACTCTGATTTCTAGGAGTGGGAGAAGGAGCCAAATTAGGTGCTTGATTAGTGTTTGGGCTCTCTAAACTTGGAAACAATGGCATGGGAGGTCTAGGGGCTAGTTTGCCAGCTTGGATCAAATAATTTTCAGCCCTAATGGCAATGCTATAAGCCATAGGGATAGTTATGCCTCCCATGGACTGAATCAACATAGAAATATCAGAATTTAGAGCTTTGAGATAGTAAAGAAAAGCACCTTCTACTATTGGCCTGACTACCACTGGAATTCTCTCCCAAGTCCTTTGAAATCTGAAATTAAAATCAGTCAGCTGCTCATTGGGAGCTCTTTTGATAGTTGTCAGCTGCTCCAAAAGGGACAAGTTGTCTCCCTTTTCCCCAAACTGCTCATGGAGGGATATACATAGCTGATTCCAATTTTGAATAGAACCTGAGGCAAGACTCCTGAACCATTGCAAAGCTTTCCCTTTGAATGAAGATGCCAGCAGTTTGACAACAACTTGCATCTCATTGATCTCATGGATTGCACAAATGTTAGCAATATCCTTAACATGATCACCAGGTGAGGTATGATTTTCTCCAGTGAAGTATGGAATGTTCTTCAATGCTACAACTAGGATCAGATTTTGTGCATTGAGAAGCAAGTGGGCTGCTACCAAAGTGAAATTGACATAGGGGTTGTTTTGTGCCATTCTAATTGGTCTTAGAACCCTTGTTGATTGAATGAAAGGCCTACTAGGTGGAGGAGTTGAGAGAGTTCTATTTGGTGGAGATGGAGACCTTTGGATTCTCCTCCCACTTTGCCTTATTCTTGGAGATAACTGCAGATATTCAAACAACACCTCTTCCTCTCCAGCTCTTGACCTTGTGTTGATTCTTCTCATGAGTTTTCGTGTCTGCACTTCCAAAACCAGCTGATTCTTCCCCTTGGAGTCACCGGATGTGAAATTTATAGCTCTTTTAAGCAAGAAAATTACAGCAGTGCACATAAACTTTTCTGCAATAAAATGAGACCTCTAAGCTCCCACCGGGTGGGGCCAAAATCTATTGTTGCAAATCAACAAGGCACTTCCTAGATGCAAATCAGGTTTCTAAGTTGATGTTTCGGGCATCCAAGTGTGATTACACAACATTGAAACCTCTCTCCAAGTGTGGGACTTGTAAAATCGAGAGAGAATCTCCAGATTAGAGGTGGTTCCTCAAACTCCTCTCGATCGAGATCTGTTATTTGCATAATTTTAGAGGTTTGAATCCTAATCCTACTCTAAATTCAAGGAGACAAAGATAGAAAGTGCAAAAATTGAAACTAAACTAATAGGTGATACACCAAAGGAGTGGTTTATTCATGTAAATTGACACAATTTCATAAAATGTAACATGAAACATCATACATAGGTGATAAGATGCAATTAGAGGTCCAAATGAAGCAAGACAATACAAACAAAGGACTGAAAATTGATCACAGAGTCTGCACTGTCATTTTCCACTGTCAAAATCCTTGCATTTGCAACATCAAAGAGGAAGAACCTGTTACAATCATGAATAAGGTCTGATACTTGCAAAAATCACTTGTTGAAGGTGAAAGAAGAAGCTTGCTATCCAAAAAAATGTTCAACCTCAAAAAATGAGCCAAATCTAGCTTTTACAATGCATGGGTCGAGCCTAGGAGAGAGAAAACATGTAAAAAACATGGAAGCCATTCCCCATTGAATGAAGATGCATTAAAATAGCATGGGTGTCCTTACAGACCCATGCCCTGACATTTTTGGCCATGCTGAAGAAGAATGCAACCCATTTTGCATTAAAACTGGTTGTTGAAACGTCATTTCTGGCCATTACCACGTGCTAGAGGTGTTTCTTGATGTTCTCTCTCTAAACTCAACCAAAATAAAAATTGACCTAAATCATGTAGATAATTTCACCAGCTTTCCATTGATATAAAGAACGTGAAAATCTGAGCTCTGGATCGAAAGATATGGTGATTTAAAAATTTAGGGCAAAAATAGGCCAAAATCGGATCGGCGGGCAAAAGTTTGAATTTTTACCCATTTGGTATTTGGAATTTTTTCAAATTTTCCCCATGCTCCACCACTCCAGGTGCCATGTGGTGGCTTCCTATTGGCCATGGTGCTCGTAAGGGAAAATTTCCCACAAAAACTCCGTCGAGCCATAACTTGAAAAATATGAGGAGTTAGGAGGAAAACTTTACCTTTCTGGAAAGCTGAGAGAGAGAGCTCTATCCAATGGTGCCATTTTTAGAAATATTTGAGTGCATGAAAATAAAAAATGGAGACTGAGGCACAAGAGAGGTAAGAACACAAGGAGTTAGCCACAAAAATGAGTAGGGGCACATTTTGGATAACAATAGGTTTGACAAGGGCTATAAAATCAGGGACAAACCTCCGAACAAAATTTATTCTCCCTAAGAAAATCTGAATTGCCTTCTTGTGGCTTGGAAATGGTAGTGATCTTATGGCTTCAACTCTCTTTGGATCAATTGTTAATCCTTCTTTGGAGATAATATGGCCAAGGAGCTTTCCTTCATGTGCCAGGAAGATACACTTCTTAGGATTCAAAGACACTCCAAATCTCCCGCACCTTTGCGGGACTTGTCTCAAATGAGAGAGGTGGTCTGTTGTATTCTTTGGAAAAAAATTGATATCATCAAGATATATCAGCACCATGTTGTTAATAAAACCTTTGAACACCATGTCCATTGCTCTTTGGAAGGTAGGTCCAAGCGTTGGACAGCCCAAATGGCATTTTCCTGTATGCATAAGTTCCCCATTTGGTTGTGAAGGTTGTCTTGAACTGATCTTCTTCCTTCACCATAATTTGATTGTACCACTGAGTAGCCATCAAGTAATGAAAACCTTTAAGAGCCAGCAACAACTTGTAAAATTTGCTCCATAGAAGGAAGTGGGTAATGGTCTCCGTTATCCAAAATGTGCCCCTGCTCATTTTGTGGCTAACTCCTCTCATTCTTCCCTCTCTTGTGCCTCAGTCACAAAATTTTTCTTTTCAGCACTCAAAACCTTCTAAAAATGGCACCATTGGATAGAGCTCTCTCTCAGCTTTCCAGAAAGGTAAAGTTTTCCTCCTAACTCCTCATATTTTTCAAGTTATGGCTCGACGGAGTTTTTGTGGGAAATTTTCCCTTAGGAGGCCCATGGCCAATAGGAAGCTACCACATGGCACCTGGAGTGGTAGAGCGCGGGGAAAATTTTAAAAAATTTCCAAAGACCAAATGGGTAAAAATTCAAACTTTTGCCCGCCGATCCGATTTTGGCTTGTTTTTGCCCTAAATTTTCAAATCGCCATATCTTTCGATCCAGAGCTCAGATTTTTGTGTTCTTTATATCAATGGAAAGATGGTGAAATTATCTACATGATTCCAGGGTCAATTTTTCATTTTTGTTCAGTTTGGAGAGAGACAATCAAGAAACGTCTCTCGCACGTGGTAATGGCCGAAATGACGTTTCAACAACTAGTTTTAATGTAAAATGGATCGCATTCTTCTTCAAAGATGGCCAAAAATGTTAGGGCATGGGTCTGTAAGGATGCCCATGCTATTTTAATGCATCTTCATTCAATGGGGAATGGCTTCCATGTTTTTTACATGTTTTCTCTCTCTGGCTCGACCCATGCATTGTAAAACCCAGATTTGGCTCATTTTTTTGAGGTGGAACATTTTTTTTGGATAGCAAGCTTCTTCTTTCACCTTCAACAAGTGATTTTTACAAGTATTAGACCTTCTTCATGATTGTAATAGGTTTCTGCCTCTTTGATGTTGCAAATGCAAGGATTTTAACGTGAAAAAATAACAACAGGTGCGTAACTGTGATCAATTTTCAGTCCTTTGTTTGTATTGTCTTGCTTCATTTCAGACCTCTAATTACATCTTATCAGCCTGTGTATGATGTTTCATGTTGCATTTTATGAAATTGTGTCAATTTTCATGAACAAGAAGTGTTCACCACTCCTTTGGTGTATCACCTATTAGTTTAGTTTCAATTTTTTACACTTTCTATCTCTGTCTCCTTGGAATTTAGAGTAGGATTAGGATTCAAACCTCTATAATTGTGTAAATAACATATCTGATCAGAGGATTTTGAGGAACTAACCTCTAATCTGGAGATTCCTCTCTCATTTTACAAGTCCCACACTTGCAGAGAGGTTTCAATGTTGTGCAATCACACTGGATGCCTGAAACATCAACTTAGAAACCTGATTTACATCCGAGGGTGCTTTGCTTATTTGCAACAACATAGTTTTGGCACACCGGTGGGACCTTAGAGTTCTTCCACTTTATCTTTGACAGTTGGTGTGTTCTGTTAATGATTCACCTTTTGAGAGCACTTTCAAAAGCACATATGGCGACTCCATCTGGTAAACAATTCATTCTCTAAGTTATAGACCTATTTTCCTTTCATTTCCATCCATTCTTCTTTCCATAATTTTCATTCTTTTCCATTCCATGAAGTTGTGCAATCATGACTTCATTTCCATCATGGAATTCACATTTACAACAGCAGTTTATCACACCTCCAACATGTTTTACAAATCCTCCAAATCAACATTTTGATCAAATTCAAAATCAGCATGTCTACCCATATGAGTAGCAATGCCAAAGTCAGTTTGGATATGAAGCATGTCAAGCACAAGGGTATGCTGGTTATGAGGGCAGTCAAGAAGAAAATACAGATCTGCTGGAACAAATCCAAAAGATGGAGGCGAAGATGGTGCAATCAAGAGCAACAGCTCAAATGAAAGCTTTCAGAATTGGTTTCAGGACTCCTTTTCCATGGGGAGGCCCTTTTCCAAGACTCTTCATCCCTCGGAGAAGCTAGACTTCATGATGAAGATGCTACCCCAACTTGCACAATGGACAGTAGAAATAGAGGCCTATACACTTGGTGTTGAACAACCTTGTCAATGGGTAAGTTCTACACCATCATCTGGTTTTTCTCTTCCCATTACTCAAGTAGCATCATCTCATTTGGAATTTCAAATTCTAAATCCAGTCAATGCTGCCCCAGGAGTTAATTCCATTTCTCCATTCCCTAGTCTTCCACCACATCTCAATTCTTCCTTCCCCTTTCCTTCCAAACAGTCATCCCCTCCACAAAAGCTAACAGAAATACCCTCTCCTCCAAAGAAACAACATTTTCTACCTCCTACACCACCACGAAAAATTGCAAAATCAATTGAGTTACAATCCACTTCTCCTCTTGTATTCCCAAATCCATGTTGGGAGGATAAAAATTAGAATTCTAGTCAAGGAAAACAACAGCAAAAAGAAAAGCCAAACAAGGATGAAGAAATTCAAAGTCTCAAGAGTTGGGCTCTTAAATTTGGGATGAAAAAGATCCCCTTGATGGTTAAGCCTTTAGAAGAGGTTGGAGTTGGAAAACAAGTGGTGGTTAGGACTAAATTTGCTGCGAAGGAGAAGAGCAAAAAGAAGAAGCAGATCAGAAATCAGTTTGCTCAGAAAGTAGTGTCCATGTTAGCATTCTATTCAAGAGAATGCTGATTCAATTCAAGTTGCACAATCAGCCACGGAGGAAGAAAGCTCAAGAAGAAGATCCTACAGTCCCAACTTGTCCTCTAGAGCAGCGAGATCGAAGAGTTTGACTTAACAAACTTTGTGCTAGAGGAAGAGTTCTATCAAGAACAAGATTGTCTTCAAGTAGTAGAAGAGGAAGAAGCTGCTCCAAATCCAAAATAAGATGAGCACATTCTAGTTTTAGAGGAGAAAATTACAGATCCAAGGGCTTTGAGCACAAAGCAGGCTACAAGAGAACCTTCAATTCTTCTTTCTACTTCATCTCTCTCAAGTTCTAGTGCTAAAGAAGAGTTTGATCCCTCAAACTCAATGTTGGAGGATGAAAGAAACCATGATGATCAAGTTACGAGATCAAGAGGATACCATGGAGGAAGTTGAGCATTTGCAGCAGGACAATAATGAGGTAGTTTATTTGTCAGATTTGGAGGACTATTTTGATGAAGAAGAACCTGTTGAGTTCCTACCATTCTCTCTTTCATCATCCATGTTCCAAACACACGACCCTACTTATCATGAAGGAGAGCACCCATTTACAAAGAGCATCCCGCATCTTATAGCAGCTCTTTGGAACCAAGATTGGAAGATTTTAATCTTTCATGTCCTTCATTGGAGGAAGAGAAAGGGCAAAAAGGTTCTACCTTTACTTCTGCACCATCCATTCAAAAGGGTTTACAAGAGAACTCCATTCTTGGAGTTGAAAATCGAGGCAAATGGGTATACTCAAAGGACCATACCTTGCCCAATCAAGTATCTGGCTTCATTGGAACCAAAGGAGAATTCACAATCAGTCATGCTTGCTCCTAAGCATGAGGATGAGCTATAAAGAACCAAGGATCAGCTGTCATACCTCTCCAATCCAAATGCAGAACAACTAAAAGAGGTATTGAATTTGCCTTCATCTGATACCTTGATGATTTGGGTGGAAGACTAGCTTATTGTTGATTTTCCATTCAACCAATCAGCCATGTTCAATGCCAAATCAGTTACATGGTTGCCAATTTTGAAGAAAGGAAGCTATTTTGCACAACCAGTTGCAGGGTTTGTTTAGCCCACTTTTGCTTCCAGTTAGAGTAGGATAGGTAGTTTTGCTTTCAGTAAAAGAAGTGCTTGTGCACACTCTGCATGTTCCATTTTGGAGCATGTATGACCCTTTAGCTTTGTACATAGTTTTGTGGTGCTGGTTTTACTCTTGCACAGTCCATTTTAGTGGGTTTCCAAGTGGCTCAGAGAGGAGGTTTTCAAAGTTTAGATTAGTTTGCAGGCTACAACTCATGACTCCATGCCCAATGGATGTTTCAGAACTGGTAACTTCATCCAGAGGCAGATGACCCCTCTGAGTCGCTAAAATTGTTATCCAAAATGTGCCCCCTACTCATTTTGTGGCTAACTCCTCTCATTCTTCCCTCTCTTGTGCCTCAGTCACAAAATTTTTCTTTTCAGGCACTCAAATCCTTTTGGAAATGGCACCATTGGATAGATCTCTCTCTCGGCTTTCCGTAGAAGGTAAAGTTTTCCTCCTAACTCCTCATATTTTTCAAGTTATGGCTTGACGGAGTTTTTGTGGGAAATTTTCCCTTAGGAGGCCCATGGCAAATAGGAAGCTACCACCTGGCACCTGGAGTGGCGGAGTGCGGGGAAAATTTTAAAATTTTTCCAAAGACCAAACGGTAAAAATTCAAACTTTTGCCCACCGATCCGATTTTGGCCTCTGGTTTTGCCCTAAATTTTCAAATCGCCATATCTTTCGATCCAGAGCTCAGATTTTTACGTTCTTTATATCAATGGAAAGCTGGTGAAATTATCTACATGATCCGGGGTCAATTTTGCATTTTGTTGAGTTTGGAGAGAGAAAATAAAGAAACGTCTCCGGCACGTGGTAATGGCCGAAATGACGTTTCAACAACTAGTTTTAATGCAAAATGGGTCGCATTCTTCTTCAGCATGGCCAAAAATGTTAGGGCATGGGTCTGTAAGGATGCCCATACTATTTTAATGCATCTTCATTCAATGGGGAATGGCTTCCATGTTTTTTACATGTTTTCTCTCTCTTGGGCTCGACCCATGCATTGTAAAAGCTAGATTTGGCTCATTTTTTGAGGTGGAACATTTTTTTTGGATAGCAAGCTTCTTCTTTCACCTTCAACAAGTGATTTTTACAAGTATTAGACCTTCTTCATGATTGTAACAGGTTTCTACCTCTTTGATGTTGCAAATGCAAGGATTTTGACAATGAAAAATGACAGTGCAGACTCTGTGATCAATTTTCAGTCCTTTGTTTGTATTGTCTTGCTTCATTTCAAACCTCTAATTGCATCTTATCAGCCTTTGTGTATGATGTTTCATGTTGCATTTTATGAAATTTTTGTCAATTTACATGAACAAGAAGTGTTCACCACTCTTTTGGAGTATCACCTATTAGTTTAGTTTCATTTTTTCACTTTCTATCTCTATCTCCTTGGAATTTAGAGTAGGATTAGGATTCAAACCTCTGTAATTGTGCAAATAATAGATCTAATCGGAGGAGTTTGAGGAAGCAGCCTCTAATGCGAGATTCCTCTCTCATTTTACAAGTCCCACACTTGGAGAGAGGTTTCAATGTTGTGCAATCACACTGGATGCCTGAAACATCAACTTAGAAACCTGATTTGCATCCAGGGTTACGCTGATTTGCAACAACAAGTCCTTGAGAGATGCTCTATTCAAATCTCTGAAATCAACACACAATCTGATCTCTCCACTCTTCTTTCTAACTGGAACTAAGTTGGCAACCCAACTAGAATGCTTGATTGGGAATATGATTCTTGACTCAATCAACTTGTTCAATTCCTTCCTCATGAGAGGTTCCATGTGTGGATTGACTGGCCTTTGTTTCTGCCTGATGGGCTTAGTATTTGGATCCAACTCAATGGTGTGCTGAGCTAACTTGGGATTGAAACCTTTCAAATCTTTGTAGCTCTAAGCAAACACATCAGGGAACTCTTGACACAACTGTATGAACTCATACCTTTCTTGTTTAGTTGTCATATTTCTAATTTGCAATGGTTTTTTCTCTTCCACCAAGATGGATACTGAATCTTCTCTCTTCACCTGAATGTTTACTTTCTCTTTCCTAAACTGATCATTGGGATTGAAAATGGACTCCAAAGTGATAAGTCCCTTGGGCAGCTTGTTAGTTCTCAGCTGTACCACTTGGTCACCATACTGCTGTTCCAATTTTTCCTAATTTTTAGCTGAGAACTCAGCTTCTTCTTGTAAGAAATGGATGATTTGATGGTCATTCTCAAACACTTGCCAACTTACATTATTATCCGACATCAAGACCTCACAATCACATGGATGTTTGGTTGTACCTTGTCCTTTTAAATGCTTTCCACAATATCAAAGGCTACCCCAATGCTGCAAGCACACAAGAACTTGGTTTTCTTTTTTTCTACGAATGGATTTTATGCTAAAGCCCTCAAAATCTTTAATAAGGTCCCACACCCTGTTCTTGTAGCACTTGAGCAGATTATTCTTGACAAAGACATGCTGCCCTTAACTTGGTTTACAATCAATTCACTATCACCAAAGACTTGCAAGTTCTTTATTCCTCTCTTTATTGCCCAATGCATCCCTTGCACCAAGGCTTCATATTCAGCGGTGTTATTGGAGCATGCAAACTGAAATCTAAAAGTTGAATAGTAATTTACTCCTTGAGGTGAAATAAGCATAGCTCCACCTCATGCACCTTGTCTACTCCTTGATCCATCAAAAACAGCTGCAATACCTCATTGTCATCCTTGTGGTTTGGCTTGGTGATGCTAGGAATGGGTTAATCTTCTTGATGTATGCAATAGTCCCCTAGCTCAGATTCTTCTACTTCTTGATAAGGATCAAAAGCATGCACCTTGTCTTCCCATTCATCAAGAGTTAGATCCGGGATGCTTCTAACCTTGTGTCGGCTTCATCGGTGTTTGGGTGATCTTCTTGATCAAATGTTGAATAGTTGGCATTGATTTGACTTGGAGTGTAGGGCTCAATGTGGAAGTTTGCAATAGGTTTAGACTTGATTGTAGCTTTGGTTCTATACCTCGTTCTGAACAGCATGTGTGACCAATCAGCAGACAAGTAATCTCCAATCTTAGCTGTGAAATCCCTTGACAAACATAGGGTAAAGAGTGGTGGAAGGTCTATTACTGAGACATCTTGCAAAACAACAACATTTGGACATGCATGCAAGGTAAGACTCAAGTTTCTAATCACCCCAATCATTGTTACTACTTTCCCATCCAACTCGCACTACCCCTTTGGATATGGCTTCATATTGAAGTCCTAGGCGATCGGTTATTTTCTTGGGCATCACCGAGCTACTTGCCCCGGAATCAATCATGCAATTGTGCACTAATTGGTTTCCAATGATTAATGAGACATAAATAGGAGGGGGCTTCAACATTTTACCTTGTTGTGCTCCATGATTCCCTTCAGGCTGGGCAGCATTTGTGAGCACCTTCTCTTGCATTTGGACTTGTTGATTCGAAGTTGGCCAGTCCTTCATGGTAACTTGTAGCAAATATCTTTGGCCTGGGATAGATAGGGATTCCCACATTGATATATTTACATTTTTATTCTTCATCTGATCAATGATACTAAATGGTGATGAAGGATCTCTTTGTTGTCCCTTGGTTTGCATATTCATCCCTTGCATGTGGGAAGCAACAACTGGTATTTGAGTTGGTCTAGGAGCTGTTCTTGGCTACCCTTGTGCATTTACAACTGGATTTTGTTTTCCAACCATTTGTGGAGCCATAAAAGGTTGTAGATTGGTAGGAGCTAATGGTTGTTCTTCACCCAAATTCCTTCTTTTTGACCTTGTGTTGGCTGCAACACCTTGAGAGACTATTTGATTTATGCCATAAAAATCCGCCCCCCATTTGAGAAGTGTGGTGTCATTTGGAGTTGATTGCTTTGCTGCTGGAATGTTTCTTGTTGTTGGTTGTTTACTTGATTGCCCTTACCCTCCACACTAGTAGTTGTCACCATTAATTATTGATTCAAGGCACCGTTGAAGCACATAGATTGTTTGTGAGGTTCATTGTATGGAAAACACTAATCATACTCCTGAGCAACGTTGTTTTGTGTTGCAACCAATGCCTTAGAGGCAGATATAGCATTTGGATTATAGGGCTGCAATGGTCTGTTGGCAGGAGGCCTTGCTTGATTTAGATTTGCAACTTGATTAGGTAGTCTATGAGGTTGATATGGCTGCCTGTTAGGCTGAGCTTGAGGCTAGAAGGAAGGTCTAAAACTTTGGGCTTGTTGCCTCTTGAGAGTAACCAGGTCATTACCTAAATTTTGCAATTGCTTCATGACTTCTTAAAGCTCATTTGGGGCACTTGGAGATGAAGTAGAAGCTTCATTTGAAATCTGATTTCTAAGAGTGGGAGAAGGAGCCAAATTAGGTGCTTGATTAGTGTTTGGGCTCTCTAAACTTGGAGACAATGGCATGGGAGGTCTAGGGGCTAGTTTGCCACTTAGATCAAAAATTTTCAACCCTAATGGAAATGCTATAAGCCACGGGATAGTTATGCCTCCCATGGACTGAATCAACATAGAAATATTAGAATTTAGAGCTTTAAGATAGTAAAGAAAAGAACCTTCCAACTGTTGGCTTTGACCGCCACTAGAATTCTCTCCCAAGTCCTTTGAAATTTGAAATTAAAATCAGTCAGCTGCTCATTGGGAGCTCTTTTGATAGTTGTCAGCTACTCCAAAAGGGACAAGTTGTCTCCCTTTTCCCCAAACTTCTCATGGAGGGCTATACATAGCTGATTCTAATTTTGAATAGAACCCGAGGCAAGAAACTCGAACCATTATAGATCTTTCCCTTTGAATGAAGATGCCAAAGAGTTTGACAAAGAACTTGCATCTCATTGATCTCATGGATTACACAAATGTTAGCAATATCCTTAACATGATCACCAAGTGAGGTCTGATTTTCTCTAGTGAAGTATGGAATGTTCTTCAATGCTGCAACTAGGATTGGATTTTGTGCATTGAGAGTAAGTGGGCTGCTGCCAGTGAAATTGACATAGGGGTTGTTTTGTGCCATTCTAATTGGTCTTAGAACCCTTGTTGACTGAATGAAAGGCCTACCAGGTGGAGGAGTTGAGAGAGTTCTGTTTGGTGGAGATGGAGACCTTTGGATTCTCCTCCCACTTTGCCTTATTCTTGGAGATAACTGCAAATATTCAAACAAAGACCTCTTCCTTTCCGTAGATCTTGACCTTGTGTTGATTCTTCTCATGAGTTTTCAGTCCGCACTGTCAAAACCAGCTGATTCTTCCCCTTGGAGTCGCCAGATGTGCAATTTATAGCTCTTTTAAGCAAGAAAATTGTAGCATATGCACATCAACTTTGCTGCAATGAAAATGAGACCTCTAAGGTCCCGCCGCATGCCAAAACTATTGTGGCAAATCAGCAGCACTTCCCTCGGATGTAAATCAGGTTTCTATGTTGATGTTTCGGGCATCCAGGTGTGATTACACAACATTGAAACCTCCCTCCAAGTGTGGGACTTTAAAATGAGAGAGGAATCTCCAGATTAGAGGTTGGTTCCTCAAACTCCTCGATCAAATCATTATTTGCATAATTGCGGAGGTTTGAATCCTAATCCTACTCTAAATTCCAAGGAGACGAGAGATAGAAAGTGTAAAATTGAAACTAAACTAATAGGTGATACACCAAAGGAGTGGTGAACACTTCTTGTTCATGAAAATTGACACAATTTCATAAAATGCAACATGAAACATCATACATAGGCTGATAAGATGTAATTAGAGGTCTGAAATGAAGCAAGACAATACAAACAAAGGACTGAAAATTGATCACAGAGTCTGCACTGTCATTTTCCACTGTCAAAATCCTTGCATTTGCAACATCAAAGAGGCGTAAACCTCTTACAATCATGAAGAAGTTCTGATAATTTCAAAAATAACTTGTTGAAGGTGAAATAAGAAGCTTGCTATCTAAAAAAATGTTTAACCTCAAAAATGAGCCAAATCTGGTTTTACAATGCATGGGTCGAGCCGGAGAGAGAAAACATGTAAAAACATGGAAGCCATTCCCCATTGAATAAAGATGCATTAAAATAGTATGGTCATCCTTACATACTCATGCCCGACATTCTTGGCCATGCTGAAGAAGAATGTGACCCATTTTGCATTAAAACTAGTTGTTGAAATGTCATTTCTGGCCATTACCACGTGCCAGAGGTGTTTCTTGATTTTCTCTCTCCAAACTCAACAAAAATAAAAAATTTACCCTAGAATCATGTAGATAATTTCACCAGCTTTCCATTGATATAAAGAACGTAAAAATCCGAGCTCTGGATTGAAAGATATGGCGATTTGAAAATTTAGGGCAAAAACAGGCCAAAATCGGATCGGCGGGCAAAAGTTTGAATTTTTACCCGTTTGGTCTTTGGAAAAATTTTCAAATTTTCCCCATGCTCCACCACTCCAGGTGCCACGTGGTAGCTTCCTATTGGCCATGGGCCTCCTAAGGGAAAATTTCCCACAAAAACTCCACCGAGCCATAACTTGAAAAATATGAGGAGTTAGGAGGAAAACTTTACCTTTCTGGAAAGCTGAGAGAGAGCTCTATCCAATGGTGGCATTTTTAGAAAGATTTGAGTGCCTAAAAATAAAAATGGAGACTGAGGCACAAGAGAGGTAAGAACATAAGGAGTTAGCCACAAAAATGAGCGGGGGCACATTTTGGATAATAGGCACATGCACACGAACACGCACACACACACGCACACGCACACGCACAAGAACACACACACGCACACACACATTCACATGCACATGCACACACATGTAGACACACACATAGACATGCAAACACACACACACATACACACGCAGATGCACATGAACATGCACACAAACGCACATGCACTTGGACACGCACACACATACACACTCACATGCACACGCACACACACACTGACACACACACGCACGTAGACATGCACATGCACATGTATACACATATGCATAGACAATTACACATGAACACGCACAGACGGACACAATCACACATGCACTTGGACATGCACACACACTCACACATGAACATGCACACACACACGTACACACATATGCAAAGACACATGCACACACACACACACACACACATGCACATACACATGCACACACACATGCACATGCACATGTACATGCACATGCACATGCACACACACACACGCACACGCACATGCACATGGACACACACATGCACACACACACGCACACACGCAGCCACATGCACACGTAAATGCACATGAACATGTACACAAACACACACGCACTTGGATATGCACACATACATGTAGATGAACACGTACGTGCACAAACACATGCACACGCACATGCATACGCAGATGTACACGAAAGTGCACTCGACACGCACACTCTTACATGCAATACAAGTGTTTTGAATATGTTGTTCTTTTTATCTTGTTTAATTAGGTGTGGTTTTATTGAACACCTTTTGGAAACACGTATAACAATTTGTATTAGTAGTTTTTTTATTTTGTTTTGGTTCCTCCTTTCTTTGACAAGCATTTTTAGGTCTTGTACTTAAGCGTTAGTAGTTCTCCAAGAAAATCACATTATTTAAAAGAGGATTAAGAGTTACTTTTGATTCTCAAGATCATCCAAGGATGCAAGAGAAGAGCATACACAACAAATAATCCAACTAAAAAGTAAAGAAAATCTTTTCGATCAATGAACCATACAAAATTCTTGATAAATGTTCATTCCCTTTAAACCAAAAGTGAAAGATGAAGTTTCCAATTTACCAAATGTTATAAAATGAAGACTAAAGTTGCTTTTGATTCTCAAGATCACCCTAAGGTGCAAGAGAAGAGCATACACAAACTTTATCCCAACTATATAGAAATGGAAAACTTCAAATCAAAGGACCATTGAAAAATGCTTTGTGAAAGGTTCATTCCCTTAAGCAAAATGAATAATCAAGTTTCCAAGTTTAATCCCAATGTTAATAAGATAGAGATCAAAGTTGTTTTTGATTCTCAAGATCACCAAAAGGTGCAAGAAAAGATCATACACATGCTTTGGTCTAAATCAAGTAAGCATGGAAATACAACATTCATCAAAACATTAAACATGTTAGAAAATGACCAGTTTTAAAATAACAGAAAAACCTACAATTTTTGTAAGTAAAAATCTCAAATTTATGTTTTCATTGCAAAGTTAACTTCAATACCTTTCCAACACAAAAAAATGGATTCATTTTGAGTTCGGGAGCAAAAGTTATGGCCTTGAAGATGGGTTACGCATATGCTAGGTTAAGCAATGTAATTCCGGCACCTCGGGAGGATTCGTTGTTCACAAGTTGTCACAAAAGTTATGGCCTAGGAGAATATACTTTGGCTAGGAGCCCACTTTGACCATTTTAAAACAATGTTGAGTTGTGAACCTTATTTTTGGGAAACGTGTGACGTGTTACTTTCGCCTAGTTTTTACTTGCCTTAGGGTGAGGCGAAACTCTGCCGAAGTGAGGCTAGCATTTTTTGTCAATTTTTCTTGATTTATTTCCTTCATATTATTTTGACACTTTGTTGATCAAAAGAGGTGTGATTAACTTTGTGTTACCATTCGACTGCTCTCTCACTTTTATGTTCTGTTTACGCCCATCCATGTTTGTGGTCAAGTTAGTTAAATGTCTAAAGTGAGTGGAGGTGTTTTCACATCATTTGGTAGCCATTGTGATCTTGATACCCACGTCCAAGATCGTCATTATAATTAGGCATGGTTCATCACTATGGACTTCCATAGAGGAGTTAGCTTGTTTTTCTCATATCATTACAATTTCGATATTTACGTCTTGTTTCTTGTAAACTCGACATAAATACCTATATTGTACGGTTATGCTGCACACATTCTTAACTATTCCTAGCTATACTTTGAGCAATTTTTTGTTCGGTTTTATTATTACCTTGATTTCAAAAGGTGCTAGGCACTACCATTTGTGCATGTTATATCAATAACACCTCGATATCAATACTTCACTTTCTTGCAAAGTGGGTTAACATATCTTGGTGATATTGTTGTGTCATTCACAAATTGTAATTGACACTTTTTGAGATATAGGTCTTAATCAGACTTGAGCTTGCTCATTGTATATCTTGATTGGGAGATCGCATTTAACTTCATGTATTTACTTACGTCTTGTTCATTCCTTTGAACTTGGCATAAGTGGAGACATCTTGTTAATCATCTGGCATCACAAATTACTTTAAAACGTAGTCTAGGAGGTACTTCATTTGATTAAGTTTTGATACCAAACTATTGTTTCATTGCTGACTTTATCACTCTATCACATTGGTATTCTCACACTGTTAATTTACTCTTAACACGTACATCTTGTGTTTCACTTAGGGGTAGTCATTGAATTTTGAACAAATCTACAACTTACCTTAGTGAAACTTATCACAAAAACATGGCTCCCAAGACGCGTCTAGGTTTAAAGAAACAAACATATGAGGAACAACAGGTGCAAGCTTGGGAAACCTCTAACAAACAAGGGTCAAACCCATTTATCGGACACGATCTAGGACCACTATTTTCTATAGAAAAGGAAATAGAAGAAATGGTCGACCATAGTGGAAACGAATTAGAATCACCACACACAGACTTTGATTTTGACCCCACTCTACTAGATGAGTTTCTCCTTAGAAATAAAGATAGAGTTTTGGCATGGGTCATGGAATTAGGGGCCAAATTTCCCACCGAAAATGAACCAATATTACCTACAAATGACACTACTAAGGTAGAACTCCCCCTTATCAATATGGAAGATATTTTAATAGGTGGGCATGCTTCCACTTCTTACGCAGAAAATGATAAAGTGGTAGGGCATAGAATACCCCTCATCAAAGTGCAACAAAGAAACAAGATAGAACATGAGACATGGGAAGAACCTCCACAACACGCAGAGGAAGAACCTTTAGAAGAAGAAGACACAAACTAAGTCATAATCCAACAACAACTCAAAAGAACCTAAGCCGACAACTAGCTTTGCTTACTTTCTAGGTACAAAAGACACAAACAAGAACATTCAAAAGTCAAAGCCTAAGTTTAGGATCCACGAACTCCATCGAGAAAACCAAGGAGAAGAAGACATAGGGTATCATTGTGTACACATCCCCGCTTCTCCCACTAAAGAACAATTTCTTGCACAAGAAGTGCAATCTATGAAAGCAACACTTGCGAGCATACAAGAAAGAAATATAGGGAGTATTAGGAAATACCAATACGAAGAACTATGCCCCTATCCTTTTGACAAGACAATGACCCTTCAACCCTTTCCAAAGAAATTTGATATGCCAAAGTTAAACAAATACAAAGGAAAGGGAGACCCAAGGATCATGTTAAATATTTCTACATGGCATGTCAAGAGGTGTCTTATAGTGATAATTACCTCATCACTGACTTTTCCTAAGAGTCTCGGAGGTCAAGCATTGGAATGGTTTACGCGCTTACCACGAGGATCAATTTTCACCACCGGCCGAATCAATGGCGAAAGATTCATGCATCATTTCTCATATAACATAGAGAGTGACATCACCATGGTAGACTTGTGCGGCACAAAACAATGCCCAAATGAGACCTTCGCTAGCTTCCTCCAACGATGGAGAGGGATAGCTAGTCGCTTCCCTTGCGCTTTCCCTGAGAAGCAGCTGGTCAATATTTTCATCCCTAATCTCAACCCAGATATAGCTTTCCACCTCCAAATGCATTGTGTCCAAACCTTTGAGGAGGTTATCGAGAAAGGGATTCAAATAGAAAAGGCTCTCATTGCCAAAGGCACCCTCAAAACCCAATCTAAAGACAACCAAAGTGTCAAACCTGCTGACAAGTTGAAGATCTTTAACAAAAAAAAAAACATGGTGGGAGACGGAATCATTGATTCCAAATGTGTTCAAACAGTCCAAACTAGTCAACCTTTTAAACTGACCAAGGGCCCAATTCAACCACCACCAAAGCGACGAACATTCACCTCCCTCAATGAGCCGTTGTCCGTCATACTAAAATAGTTGGATGCGGCCCACATGATGACCTATCCTACAACGGAACCATTTGATGACAACGCTCCTAAACCTTCATGGTATAAAGAGCATGAATACTGCGAAATGCATTATGTTAAAGGTCATAAAATAAATAAATGTTTGCGACTTAGCCACTATATTCAAGACCTCATTGACAACGGGAGATAGAGGTGGATAACCCTAGCCACATACGCAAACACCTAACGAGAAGATGGGGATTTATAAGAACCATTCCCCAAGCATGATAAGTCAGAAAAGGAAAAACTGGATCGGGAGAGTCATCCCAAACCTATAAAGCCGCGAATTACTTGTATACCAAGAGAGATAACAATCATTACGATTCACTTATCGGATGTATTCGCTCTCCTGCTGACCATGTCAACACCATCCGGATTAAGGGAAAGGACTATGTTGCGGTAACAAGGCGCGCCCGCCTCATAATTCTGGACCCCTCTCTGTCGACCCCGCATACTGGTAAGTATAACCTTTTAGAACAACTTGAGAAGACATCTGCTAAGATTTCGATCTTAGACCTTCTCAAGATTTCCAATGTACATAAGGACATCCCGTGTAGAAACTCTTCGGGGGCCTGGAGTGCCTTTAAGTCGATCCTGCGTACATTTAAGCCACGGTGGAAAATATTACACCAAGTGAGCATCTCACTTTTAACCATAAGGAGGTCCCTACCGAGAATCCTACACATAATCTTCCCTTATACATTGAGGTAGTATTTACCCGCAGGAAAATCAAACAAGTGCTTATGGATAATGGATCTGGATTGAACATCTGCATGCTTAAATTAGTCAAACAATTGGGACATACGAAGAAGATCTTGAGTCCCATATCATCACTATCACCGCATATGACAAGACAGAAAGAGATTCGAAGGAACCATTACACGCCAATGGAGGTGGGCCCCACTTGCCATCGTAAAAAGTTTCACGTCTTAGACTTGGAACTTCCATATAATATGCTTCTAGGCCACCATGGATCCATGCCATGTAAGCGATGTGTCATCAACATTTCATCAATGCATCAAGTCAAGCATGAGGGACATACAAAACATGATACCAGGGAGACTCGAGAGCCCTTTGCTCATTGTAGAGCTCTTAATAGCTTTGCACGAAAGGGTACATACGCATGTCCCTCCATAGATATAGTTGTCCCTCTTCATTTTGAGGCCATGGAATCTCGAGTAGATTCAAATTCTCTTAGTTCTTGCACTCATGGGACATCTACTTCAACATCTCCATTTAATTCATGGGAGATGAAAATTCTGGAATATGGTCATGGGGGAGTATAATGTACAACAAACGCTCTTGGTTTCTGACCTCTCCTTGTCGCCCAAGACTAGAGGTCGACCCAACTACCACTTCAGGAGACCTAGAGAGAAACACACTATTGGGTCGTTCCTACCGGGAGGCTTGTTAATCGAGGAAATATTAATTGATCCACCTACTACTTGGGTCCCTGAGGACACTCAACCATCTTGTTATCAAACCCCAGAATATGAAAAATCTAGTAGAATGATGTACTCCATGGGCTACAAAGGCCTAGGATGTGGGAGGAATGAACAAGGACAAAGAGAACCAGTCCCTCTTCCACATTTCAAAATAGAAAGATATGGCATTGGGATTCACCCTTATGGAGCACACCCCAACGATCAAGATGTGACTTGTTCTGAGCATGAGGATAGCTCCATTATCTGACATAGGTGATACGGATTCTGTTGTAGCCAATATGAGGATCCGGCCTCCACGAACCTTTTTCATGAATAATGCTTTGTCCTAACCATCACCCCCACCGAACCAACCCTTGACCTTGTATACCCCTCCCTTGTTGAATGGGACCAACAACATCATGTGCCACTAGATTTATTCAAGAACGACGAGGCTATTGCAGAGTTCATGGGCATAAGGGATACAATTCCCATTGGAGATCACAAGAAGGGTTTCTTTATCGACTTAGACACCTACGCCTACTTTGGCGAGGAGGCTAAACTTCATGGTTAGCAAAATTTAAAGAAAAACGAGGGCAAGAGTTCTAAAGAAAAGCCTCGGTAAAAATCAAAGTCCAAGTCACACAGTGAAAACCTCTTTGAGGCATTGGCTGACAAACAAATAAGAAAATCAAAGGACAAACAAAGTGACCACACCAAGGATGAAAATCTCGTAGAGACATCCTTGGATGAAGATCTCAACCTACCTCCCGATCCCATGCGTATGGAGGATTTATCAAAATTGTTAGTTGAAGAAACCATTGATGTCAATATTGGTACTGAAGAAGATCCCAAGATAGTAAAATTGGGAGCATCACTCTCAGCCAGAGAACAAAAGACGTTCACTATGCTACTGCGAGAGTTTATTGATGTGTTCGCATGGTCTTACAAAGACATGCCCGGCTTAGATCCAACTTTGGTCGTGCATAACCTGGTTGTGCACGCAGACGCTAAGCCTATCAAACAGAAGCTTCGAAAGATGCACCCAAGAGTGGCCTTGTTAGTTAAAGAAGAGTTGGAAAGGTTGCTTGCAGCAGGATTCATCAGGCCAATTGATTATTCTGAATGGATATCGAACATTGTTCCTGTCTAGAAGAAACCTATTGGTATCTGAATTTGCACAGATTTTAGGGACATCAATAAAGCTTTCCCTAAAGATGACTTTCCGTTGCCCAACATGTTGTTGCAAATCAAAGCGCAACCACGGATGCAAATCAAGGTTCTAAATGATGTTTAGAGCATCCAGTGTGATTGCACAACATGGAAACCTCTCTCCAAGTATGGGACTTGTGAAAATGAGAGAGGAATCTCTAGAAGAGAGGCTGGTTCCTCAAACTCCTCTTATTTAGATCTATATTTTGCACAACTACAGAGGTTCTAATCCTAATTCTACCCTAGATTGCAAGGAGACAGGGGATAAAATGCAAAAATGAAACTAAACTAAAGATGGTGATGCACCAAAAGGAGTGGTGAAACATTTTTTTCCATGTAAATAGACACAAATTCATGAAATGCAACAAGGGAAAACATACACAAGCTGATAGATGTAATTAGAGGTCTTAAAATGAAGTAAAACAATACAAACAGAGGACTGAAAGCATTCACAGAGTTTACACTATCAATTCCATGTAAAAATCTCTTGCATTCCACCATCAAAGAGGTATAAACCTATTACAAACTGTGAAAAAGGTCTGATTCTTACAACTATCACTTGCTGGAGGTGAAAGAAGAAGTTTGCAATGCCAAAAAGTGTTCAACCATCAAGAAATGAGCTAAATCTGGCTTTTACAATGCATGGGTCAAGCCCAAGAGAGAGAAAACGTAAAACACATGAGAGCCCATTCCTAATTGATGGAAAATGCATTAAAATAGCATGGAGGACTTTACAAACCCATACCCTATCATTTTTGACCATATTGGAGAAGAATGTGACCCATTATGTATTAAATTTGGTTGTTGAAATGTCATTTACGCCATGGACACATACAAGAACCGTTTATTAATTTTCTCTCTCCAAAATTAAAAAAATTAGAAATTGACCATGGAATCATGTATAGAATTTTAACAGCTTTCCAATGATATAAAGAACGTGAAAATCTGAGCTCGGATCAAAAGATATGATCGTTTGAAGATTTAGGGCAAAAACGGCCCAAAAATGCAGGATCGACGGGAAAAATTTCAAATTTTACCTCTTTTTGTCTTTGGAAAAATTTTCAAAAATTCCCCACATTCCACAGTCGATGCCACGTGGCAAGCTCGACGATTCGCTCTAGAATTCTCTCTCCTTCGCCTCTCGGGTTCCAACGGACACGTGGCCCATTCTTATTGGGCGCGGGCTATGCGGGCCGATTTTGGCCTTTGAAACTTTTACAACAAACTTAGCAAAAATTTCCATTTCACCCTCGACACCCGTGAGCCTCCCTCAACATGTGTTGAGTTCCTATTGGTCGGGGCCAAAATTCAAAAATTCACCCATGGAAAACACTTAGCCAAATTTTTTATTGCGCCTCCCCTCTTGTGACACGTGTCACATTGTGATTGGTCTGCGGGCCCCACGGGCAAAATTTTCCACTTGAACCTTTGACCAAAACTTGGAAAAATTTCCAATTTGCCTCCGACCCCCAAACTCCTCTGCCATGTGGCAGCTTCCTATTGGCTGCGGGCCTCAAATGGGAAAATTTTCCACAAAAACTCCATCGAGCCATAACTTGAAAAATATAAGGAGTTAGGAGGCAAACTTTACCTTTTTGGAAAGCTGAGAGAGAGCTCTATCTGATGGTGCCATTTCCAGAAAGCCTTGAGTGCCTTAAAATCAAAAAATGTGGACTGAGGCACAAGAGAGGCAAGAACACAAGGAGTTAGCCACAAAAATGAGCTAGGGCACCATTTTGGATAACAATTTTGGCGACTCAGAGGGGTCATCTGCCTGCTAGATGAAAATACCAGTTGAAAGCAGTCCATTGGGCATGGAGTCATCAAATATTTTGTTTAGAACCTCAACTGACTTAGAATGTGCAAGGAGGAAGATGGAATATCACATGATGGAAGCAAGGACTGCAAAACATCTCTAGGGATAGCAAGCTGTGCCAAAGCACTTAGGGAAATCAAAACTAACCTACAACAAAACAATGTGCAAAGCACTTGGAGGAATGAAAATATAATATAATATTTACAAGGTGGTAAATTTCCCTCTAGAAGCAACACTTGAGATAGATTCCATTGACTGGAATCTGCAGTTCTTCACCATCCAATGAGGCCAATTGGAAAGCATTGATGTTCTTGCACTTCGTGACCATGTATGGGCCACTCCAAATGGCATCAAATTTTGAATGCCTTCCTGGTTTTGCTCTATCCACATCCCATTTCAACACTAGATCTCCAACTTGAAAAGATTTATCCTTGGCCTTCCTATCAAAGGTCTTCTTGATCAAAGCTTGATTCTTCTCCATTGCTTGGGATGCCTCATTTCTAATCTCTTGTAGCTCCATCAACTCTGCATATCTCACTTCCATGGGCCCAAACTCTAGCAACTCTAACTGCTTCATGAGTTCCAATGTTGGCAACTCAAGTGACATGGGCAAGATTGCCTCTCTTCCATAAACAAGCTTGAATGGAGAGTTACCTATGGATCTCTTGGGAGTTATCCTATCAGCCCATAAGGCTAATTTCAGTTTGGTATGCCAAGACCTCTGATTCTCATCAAGAGTCCTCCTAATGATCCTCAACAAGTTCTTGTTTGTAGACTCGGCCTGGCCATTACCTTGAGGGTAATAGTTTGATGAAGTGCTTAGGTAGATCCCGTTCTTAACAGCCCACTTAGTCACCTTGGATCCAATGAATGCCAATGCATTATCTGAGATTATTGTAGCAGGTATACCAAATCTGGTCGCTATCCCCTCATAAAATTCTAAGATGTTGGACTCATTTGCTTCTTTGAGTGCTACTGCTTCAGTCCATTTGGTGAAGTAGTCCGTGGCTATCAAAATCCATTTGTGCCCTTGACTTGAATTGGGATTAATGACTCCAATGAAGTCCAAACCCCATTGCATGAATGGCTGGTCAACTGAGATTGGATGCAATGGAAGGGCAGCAAGTCTCTCTTTTCCTATGAAGAATGCACAATTCTTACACCTCTTAATCCATGCATAGCAATCACTGAAAATTTTAGGCCAATAATAACCAGCCTTCATGATTTTTAGAGTTGTCACTCTTGGTGCAAAATGACCACCAGCTGGTCCACCATGGAACTCTTCCAACACCCTATGAATCTGATTTGTGCTAATGCATCTCAAAGACTCCATTCACATCTTTCTTGAACAAAACTCCATTAACAATGGCATATGGGACAGCCTGCAATTTGAAGTGTCTTCTTTGGGTCTTGCTCATCTCCGGGGGCATAGGCCTATGCTTAGGAAGTGTATAATACCTTGGGTCCAGCAAGGAGTGGGGGCAGCATTGTCTTCTTCTTGATTGCCACTTGGCTCATGGCTGTCCTGGACTGTCAAAACAGCCTCTTCTTCATTGCATACTTCTTTTTGCTTCCCCAAAACTAGCTGCTCACACAATCCTTTCCCTCTTACCAGCTTGGTGATCTTGATCTCAATGTCATACTCCATGACATGGGTGATCCAACCTACCCTTTTCTCATTCAAATCTTTGTTGAGGAGGAAGTCCTTAACCCCAACATGTGAGACCAGCAACTGGACCTTGTTGTTCAAGACTAAATGCTTGAATTTCTTCAAGCTTCGATTCTTTGCCAAAGACATGCATCTTGTCAATAAAAGAGTACTTCACCTCATAGTCATCTAGGCTCTAGCTGAAGAAGGCAATTGGTTGCTCATCATTATCCTTGTTCTGATGTACCAAAATGGTAGAAATAGTGTCATTACCTCCAAATGCATAGAGGATGAAATCCTTGGAGAAGTCCGGGTTGATGAGAGTTGGTGCTTGAGAAATGGCTTCTTTGATTGCTTCAAAACTCTCCTTTCCTTCTGTTGTCCACTTGAAAGCCATGCTCTTCTTTAACATTTTGGTGATGGGCTTGACAAGGGCTGCAAAATCTGGGACAAACCTTCGAACAAAGTTTATCCTCCCCAAGAAACTCTGAAGGGCTTTCTTGTGGCTTGGCAATGGTAGTGCTCTTATGGCTTCAACCCTCTCTGGATCAATTACTAATCCTTCTTTGGAGACAATATGGCCAAGGAGCTTTCCTTCATGTGTAAGAAAGATACACTTTCTAGGATTTAAAGACACTCCAAATCTCCTGCACCTCGTGAAAACTTGTCTCAAATGAGAGAGGTGGTCTGCTACATTTTTGGAAAAAAAAGTGATATCATCAAGGTAAATCAGCACCACGTTGTTAATCAAACCTTTGAACGCCATGTCCATTGCTCTTTGGAAGGTAGCACCAGCGTTGGACAGCCCAAATGGCATCTTCCTGTATGTAAAAGTCCCCCATTTGGTTGTGAAGGATGTCTTGAACTGGTCTTCTTCCTTCACCATAATCTGATTGTAGCTAGAGTAGCCATCAAGTAGTGAAAACCTCTCGAAGCCAGCCACAACTTACAAGATTTGCTCCATGGAAGGGAGTGGGTAATGGTCCTTGAGAGATGCTCTATTTAAGTCTCTGAAATCAACACACAATCTGATCTCTCCACTCTTCTTTCTGACTGGAACCAAGTTGGCAACCCAACTAGAATGCTTGATTGGGAATATGATTCTTGACTCAATCATCTTGTCCAATTCTTTCCTCATGAGAGGCTACATGTGTGGATTGACCGGTCTCTTTGTTTCGCAATCGACAGCCTAGTATTTGGATCCAATTCAATGGTATGTTGAGCTAAGTTGGGATTGAAACCTTTCAAATCTTCATAGCTCCATGCAAACACATCAGGGAACTCTTGACACAGCTGTATGAACTCATACCTTTCTTGATCAGTTGTCATCTTTCCAATTTGTAATGGTTTGTTCTCTTCTACCAAGATGGATACTGAATCCTCTCTCTTGATCCGAATGTTTGCTTTATCCTTTCTAAACTGATCATTGGGATTAAAAATGGACTCCAAAGTGATAAGTCCTTGGGAAGCTTGTTAGTTCTCAAACTGTACCACTTGGTCACCATACTATTGTTCCAATTTTTCTTGATTCTTAGCTGAGAACTCGACTTCTTCTTACAAGAAATGGATGATTTGCTGGTCATTCTCAAACACTTGCCAACTGACATTGTTATCTGGCACTGAAGGCCTCATAATCACATGGATGTTTGGCTATACCTTGTCTTGTTGAATGCTTTCCACAATGTCAAAGGCTACCCCTACTGCTACAATCCTGTCAGCAGCTTGATTCTCTTTCCTAGGAATGGATTTGATGCCAAAACCCTCAAAATCTTCCATGAGGTCCCACACCCTATTCTTGTAGTACCTAAGTAGATCATTCTTGGTAGCATGTTGTCCCTTGACCTGATTTACAATCAATTCACTGTCACCAAAGACTTGCAAGTTCTTTATTTTCTTCTTGATTGCCCAATGCATCCCTTGCACCAAGGCTTCATATTCAATAGTGTTATTGGAGCATGTAAACTGAAATCTAAAAGCTGAATAGTACCTTACTCCTTGAGGTGAAATAAGCATGGCTCCACCTCCTACACCTTGTCTACTTCTTGATCCATTAAAAACAGCTGCCATACCTCATTGTCATCCTTGCAGCGGTTTGGCTTGGTGATGTTAGGAATAGGCTGATTTACTTCATGTATACAATAGACCCCTAGCTTAGATTCTTCTACTTCTTGATAAGGATCAAAAGCATGTACCTTGTTTTCCTATTCATCAAGAGTTAGATCCGGGATGCTTCCAACCTTGGTGTCAGCCTCATCGGTGTTTGGGTGATCTTCTTGATCAAATGCTGAGCAATTGGCATTAATCTGACTTGGAGTGTAAGGCTCAATGTGGAAGTTTGCAATAGGTTCAGACCTGATTGTAGCCTTAGTTCCATACCTCATTCTGAATAGCATGTGTGACCAATCAGCAGACAAATATCCCCCAATCTTGGTTGTGAAGTCCCTTGACAAGCATAGGGCAAAGAGTGGTGGAAGGTCTATGACTGATACATCTTGTGAAACAACAACATTTGGACATGCATGCAAGGTAAGACTCAAGTTTCTAATCACCCCAACTATTGTTACTGCTGTCCCATCCAGCTGCACTACCCCTTTGGATATGGTTTCATACTAGAGCCCTAGCTGATCAGCTATTTGTTTAGGCATCACTGAGCTACTTGCCCTGAATCTATCATGCAATTCTGCACTAACTGATTTCCAATGATTAATGAAACATAGAAAGGAGGGGGCTTCAACATTTTACCTTGCTGTCCTCCATGATTTCCCTCAAGATGGGAAGCATTTGTGAGCACTTTCTCTTGCATGTGAACTTGCTGATTCGAAGTTGGCCAGTCCTTCATGGCAGCTTGTAACAAGTCTCTTTGGCCTGGGATAGATAGGGATTCCCACATTGATATATTAACATTTGTCTTCTTCATCTGATCAATGATACTAAACGGTGATGAAGGATCTCTTTGTTGTCCCTTTGCTTGTACATTCACTCCTTGCACGTGGGCAGCAATAACTAGTATTTGAGTTGGTCTAGGAGCTTTTCTTCGCTGCCCTTGTGCATTTGAAATTAGATTTTGCTTGCCAACCATTTGTGGAGCCATGGAAGGTTGTGGATTGGTTGGAGATAATGGTTGTTCTTCACCCAAATTCCTTCTTTTTGACCTTGTGTTGGCTGCAACACCTTGGGAAACTGCCTGATTCATGCCACAAAAATCCTCTGCTTGCCAATTTACCAACGTGGTGTCATTTGGGGCTGATTGTTGTTGGAATGTTTCTTGTTGTTGGCTATTTCCTTGACTACCCTCACTCTCCACACCAGTAGTTGTCACCATTAATGCTTGATTCAAAGCACCATTGAAGCACATGGATTGGTTATGAGGTTCATTACATGGAAAACACTAGTCATACTCTTGAGCAATGTTGTTTTATGTTGGCACCAATGCCTTAGAGGCAGATATGGCATTTGGATTGTAGGGCTGAAATGGTCTATTGGCAGGAGGCCTTGTTTGATTCATATTTGCAGCTGGATTAGGTGGTCTTTGTGGTTGGTATGGCTGCCTATTAGGTTGAGCTTGGGGCTGGTAAGAAGGTCTAAAACCTTGGGCTTGTTGCCTCTTGAGAGTAACCAACTCATTGCCTAGGTTTTGTAGTTGCTTCATGACTTCTTGAAGCTCATTTGGGGCACTTGGAGATGAAGTAGAAGCTTCATTTGAACTCTGATTTCTAGGAGTGGGAGAAGGAGCCAAATTAGGTGCTTGATTGGTATTTGGACTCTCTAAACTTGGAAACAATGGCATGGGAGGTCTAGGGGCTAGTTTTCCAGCTTGGATCAAACAATTTTCAGCCCTAATGGCAATGCTATAAGCCATAGGGATAGTTATGCCTCCCATGGACTGAATCAACATAGAAATATTAGAATTTAGAGCTTTGAGATAATAGAGAAAATCACCTTCTGCTATTGGCCTGACTACCACTGGAATTCTCTCCCAAGTCTTTTGAAATCTAAAGTTGAAATCGGTCAGTTGTTCATTGGGAGCTCTCTTGATGGTTGTCAGCTGCTCCAAAAGAGACAAGTTGTCTCCCTTCTCTCCAAATTGCTCATGAAGTGCTATACACAGTTGATTCCAATTTGTGATAGAACCAGCTCCAAGGCTTCTAAACCATTGCAATGCTTTCCCCTTGAATGAAGATGCCAGCAACTTGACAGCCACTTGCATCTCATTGATTTCATGAATTGCACAAAGGTTAGCAATATCCTTAACATGATCACCTGGAGTAGTCTGATTTTCTCCAGTGAAGTATGGAATGTTCTTCAAGGCTACAATAGGAATTGGATGTTGTGCATTGAGGGCAAGTGGGCTGCTACCTGTGAAGTTGACATAGGGGTTGTTTTGCGCCATTCTAATTGGTCTTAAAACCCTTGTTGACTGAATGAAAGGCCTACCAGGTGGAGGAGTTGAGAGAGTTCTGTTTGGTGGAGATGGAGACCTTTGAATCCTTCTTCCACTTTTCCTTACTCTTGGAGATAACTGCAGATATTCAAACAACACCTCTTCTTCTCCAGCTCTTGACCTTGTAGTGATTCTTCTCATGAGTTTTCAGGCCTGCACTGCTGAAACCAGTTGATTCTTCCCCTTTGGAGTCGCCAGATATGCAAATTATAGCTCTTTTCAAGCAAGAAAATTGCAGCAGATGCACATCAACTTTGCTGCAATAAAAATGAGACCTCTAAGGTCCCACCGGCGTGCCAAAACTGTTGTTGCAAATCAGCAGCACCCCTGGATGCAAATCAAGGTTCTAAATGATGTTTAGAGCATCCAGTGTGATTGCACAACATGGAAACCTCTCTCCAAGTGTGGGACTTGTGAAAATGAGAGAGGAATCTCTAGAATAGAGGCTGGTTCCTCAAACTCCTCTGATTTAGATCTATATTTTGCACAACTACAGAGGTTCTAATCCTAATTCTACCCTAGATTGCAAGGAGACAGGGATAAAAATGCAAAAATGAAACTAAACTAAAGATGGTGATGCACCAAAAGGAGTGGTGAAACATTTTTGCCATGTAAATAGACACAAATTCATGAAATGCAACAAGGAAAACATAAACAAGCTGATAGATGTAATTAGAGGTCTTAAAATGAAGTAAAACAATACAAACAGAGGACTAAAGCATTCACGAGTTTACACTTTGTCAATTCCATGTAAAAATCTCTTGCATTCCACCATCAAAGAGGTATAAACCTATTACAAACTGTGAAAAGGTCTAATTCTTACAAATATCACTTCTTTGGAGGTGAAAGAAGAAGTTTGCAATGCCAAAAAGTGTTCAACCATCAAGAAATGAGCTAAATCGCTTTTACAATGCATGGGTTGAGCCCGGAGAGAGAAAACATAAAACACGTGGGATCCCATTCCTAATTGATGGAAAATGCATTAAAACAACATGGAGGACCTTACAAACCCATAACCTATCATTTTTGACCATATTGGAGAAGAATGCGACCCATTCTGTATTAAATTTGGTTGTTGAAATGTCATTTACGCCATGGACACGCATCAGAACCGTTTTTAAATTTTCTCTCTCAAACTGAACCAAAATTAGAAATTGATAATTGAATCATGTAGAGAATTTTAACATCTTTCCAATGATATAAAGAACGTGAAAATATGAGCTCTGGATCAAAAGATATGATCGTTTGAAGATTTAGGGAAAAAACGGCCCAAAAACGGATCGGCGGGAAAAATTTTCAAATTTTACCTCTTTTTTGTGTTTGGAAAAATTTCAAAATTCCCCACACTCCGCTAGTCGATGCCACATGGCAAGCTCGATTCACTCTAGAATTCTCTCTCCTTCGTCGCTCAGGTTCCAACGGACACGTGGCCCATTCTTATTGGGCGCGCTATGCGGGCTGATTTTGGCCTTTGAAACTTTTACAACAAACTTAGCAAAAATTTCCATTTCACCCCGATGCCCATGAGCCTCCCTCGACACGTGTCGAGTTCCTATTGGCCGCGGGCCAAAATTCAAAAATTCACCCATGGAAAACACTTAGCCAAATTTTTTATTGCGCCTCCCCTTGTGACACGTGTCACACTGTGATTGGTCCGCGGGCCCCGGCGGAAAAATTTTCCACTTGAACCTTCGACCAAAACTTGGAAAAATTTCCAATTTGCCTCCGACCCCCGAACTCCTCTGCCACGTGGCAGCTTCCTATTGGCTGCGGGCCTCAAATGGGAAAATTTTCCACAAAAACTCCGCCGAGCCATAACTTGAAAAATATAAGGAGTTAGGAGGCAAACTTTACCTTTCTGGAAAGCTGAGAGAGAGCTCTATCTAATGGTGCCATTTTCAAAAGCCTTGAATGCCTTAAAATCAAAAAATGTGGACTGAGGCACAAGAGAGGTAAGAACACAAGGAGTTAGCCACAAAAATGAGTCAGGCACTATATTGGATAACACAACATTGACATGATTTTTGACTCAACCGCAGGGTACAAAATGCTATCACTTATGGATGGATTTTTAGGTTATAATCAAATTAAGATCTCTGAGGAAGACCAACACAAAACAACTTTCACAACTCCTTGGGGCACCTTCTATTATCAGGTGATGCCATTTGGCCTTAAGAATGCGGGAGTAACTTATCAGCGGGCCATGACAGTAATATTTCACGATATGATTCATGACATCATGGAAGACTACGTAGACAACATCCTAGGAAAGTCCAAAACAAGAGAGGATCATCCTATCATTTTGCGGTGTATCTTTGAATGCCTGCATGAATACAAAGTCAGGCTAAATCCAAAGAAGTGTGTCTTCGGTGTGCTATCTGGGAAACTATTAGGATTCATCGTGTCAAGACGAGGTATTGAGGTAGACCTTCTAAAGTGTCTCCCATCATAGAAATGCCTCCACACTGAGAATATCAAGCAACCGCATAGCTTGCAGAGAAAATTCAAGCCATTCGTCACTTTATCTCCCAAATTGCGAGATAAATGTCACTCATTCACTCATTTTATTAAGAAGGACATCACTTTCATCTAGGGACTCCGAGCAACAAAAAGCCTTTGCTTTTCTTAAACAAGATGCTGGCTAATCCACTGTCGTCATGCCTCCCACTCTGGGAGAACCACTTCTGCTATATATTTCCACTATGCAATATGCTATTGGTGCACTACTCACCCAATATGACCTTAGCCATAAAGAGAAAGTACTGTACTATCTGAGTCCCACCCTCATCACCTATGAACGTAACTATCCTTAGATTGAAAAGGCTTGCTTGGCCGTTGTTTTTACCTTTCAGAAACTTCACCATTACCTACTAAATACTAAGACCAAGCTCATATCCAAGGTCGACCCACTCAAGTATTTGTTGTCCAAACCCGACCTCATAGGTAGAATGGCTAATTGGATCATTCTACTCAGTGAGTTTGATATAGAATTTGTCCATCAAAAATCAATTAAAGGACAAGTACTTATGACCATTCTAAGCGGAAGCACCTTTGCAAAGCACAGAACCTTTGAGTCTAGATCTACCAGATGCATCTTTGCTCTACATTGAAGAATCTATCATATGGCAGATACATTTTGATGGATCTTTTACGTTTCATGGTTCAGGTGCAGGAGTGGTCCTTATTACTCCTTCGGGTGATCCTATACCACGGGTTTTCTGCTGGCCTTCCCTTGCATGAAAAACATTGTGGAATATGAAGCACTCATTGTAGGGATGAAGCTAGCCATCAAGTGGAATATTCAACATGTTAAGGTTGTAGGTGATTCATAGATAATCATCAAACAGTTAATGATGAGTATAAAGTTAAGGATGACAAGCTCCTACCTTACAAGAAGTTGGTGGAAACTCAAGGATTATTTTGTGCACATTAACTTTGAGCAGATCCCAAGAGTGCGAATGGATCGGCGGATGCTGCTATGGCAACGGTGGGATCTATGCTTTGTATTCCGCCAGGGAATAATGATATGCCATTTTTCGTAGAAAATATACACCAGCCCACGTATGACATACCGGAATCTTCCTGGCTTGTGAGGTTGTTGGTCCCTATTCCCCGTGGTATGAACCCATTTTCACCTATCTTAAGGACAGTACTTTCCCTCCCAATATCTCCCATTAAAAAAAGCCAAGCCCGATTCGCGAGATAGCTCGTTACACAATTTTAGGAGGTACACTTTATCGTCATGGCTACGATGGGAATTGCATTACGTTGTCTAGATGTGACAGAGTCAATCCGTGCAATTAAAGAAGTACACGAAGGAGTATACGAAGCACATACAAATGGAATGGTCTTGGCTAAGAAACTGTTAAGAGTAGGTTAGTATTGGCCCACCATGGAAACTGATTGTTGTGCTTATGTTAGAAAATGTGTGCTTTGCCAAAAGTATGGAAATTTCATCCATGCTCCATCACAACCATTACAACCAATCACTACCCCGTGGCCATTCTCCAAGTGGGGACTTGATCTAATAGGAAGCTTACTCCTACCACATCGATGGTCATACACATATCATCACAAACTGAAATACTTTACAAAATGGGTGGAGGTTGTCCCTTTAACCTATGTCACAGAGAAAATATTTCTAAATTCATCATGAATCATATTATTTACCGATATGGTATCCTATGACCATTGTCATAGATAATGGGAAGTCATTTAAGAACAAAATTATTGTGAAAGGTCTTTGCCAACGATTCCAAATCAGATTGAAATGGTCCATGCCATATTACCCTCGGGGTAATGGAAAAGTGAGGCAACAAACAAGACTTTGGTAAGGATAATGGAGAAGATGGTTAGCAAAACCGGTCGAAACAAAAGCACCTACAATCCACCCACCCCTGCGGCCTACCGAACATCAATTCACACTCCTACGGGTGCAACACCATATTTCCTAGTGTTCGGGATAGAATCTATCATCCTTTTAGAGATTGAACTCCCATCCCTACGAATTTCTCTTCGAGACTATTTGGATAAGGATGAAGATTACTTGAGTGGCAAGATTGTCTACGTGTACTATCTTGCGTGGACTACTTTGGGGTTCCTGGAACCACCCCCATTGTCGTAGCTTAAGGCGTTATGCCAAAGGGGTTATGTTCCAGTTGAGCTGAGAGGGACGTACCCTTTTTGAAACCTGCAATACAGTGTTTTGAATATGTTGTTCTTTTTATCTTGTTTAATTAGGTGTGGTTTGATTGAACACCTTTTAGTAACCTATATAACAACTGTATTAGTAGTTTTTTATTTTGTTTTGGTTCCTCCTTTCTTTGACAAGCGTTTTTAGGTCTTGTACTCAAGCGTTAGTAGTTCTCCAAGAAAATCACATTATTTAAAAGAGGATTAAGAGTTGCTTTTGATTCTCAAGATCATCCAAGGATGCAAGAGAAGAGCATACACAACAAATAATCCAACTAAAAAGTAAAGAAAATATTTTCGATCAATGAACCATACAAAATTCTTGATAAATGTTCATTCCCTTTAAACCGAAAGTGAAAGATGAAGTTTCCAATTTACCAAATGTTATAAAATGAAGACTAAAGTTTCTTTTGATTCTCAAGATCACCTTAAGGTGCAAGAGAAGAGCATACACAAACTTTATAGAAATGGAAAACTTCAAATCAAAGGACCATTGAAAAATACTTTATGAAAGGTTCATTCCCTTAAGCAAAATGAATAATCAAGTTTCCAAGTTTAATCCCAATGTTAATAAGATAGATATCAAAGTTGTTTTTGATTCTCAAGATCACCAAAAGGTGCAAGAAAATATCATACACATGCTTTGGTCTAAATCAAGTAAGCATGGAAATACAACATTCATCAAAACATTAAACATGTTAGAAAATGACCAATTTTAAAATAATAGAAAAACCTACAAATTTTGTAAGTAAAAATCCTGAATTTATTTTTTCATTGCATAGTTAACTTCAATACCTTTCCAACGCAAAAATATGGAGTCATTTTGAGTTCGGGAGCAAAAGTTATGGCCTTCGGAAGATGGGTTACGCATATGCTCTTTGCTATATGCTTTGCATTTGCTCTCTTAGAAAGTTTAGGTGTAAGTAAAAAGGTAGGTGGAGGGCTCTTTATATAGCCCAAAGGATAAAGGATTCAACACATTCTCATGAATGTGGGATAAAGGTAAAACATGATTAGGAATAGATAAGGTTTCTTTATTAAAGGTAACCTTACTTTAGAAGGGTTTAATACATGTTTAGCAAGTCATGGGAGTTGGGGGTATTTTAATTAATCAAAGGTGATTAATTAATAGGTAGGTGTAAGCTTATAGAAGCCAATTAGAGGAATATTAGTGTGATTTAGGCTATTATAAGGGGATTAAATCAATTAAATATTGATTTATTGGTTAAATGGAAGGGAAAGCTAATTAATTAATAATAATTAATTAGTCTATGTAGAAGGGGTGATTTATTAACGGAAGGTCATTAATTAGGGTATTTGTTGGATAGGAAACTTAATTAATTAGCTTAGTGTAATTAATTAATGATGATATGAGGGAAAATGAGTGCTTTTGACGATATGTCGTTGATTTGTGAGAAAGGGGATAATTAGCACAATTTAAGTATTTAAATTGCTTGGGCATAATTATAGGTGTCTACATTTGCCCCTCTTTGGGGTGGCGTAAGTGATGCCACTTCAAAGATAGTAAACAAAAGAGATTTTGAAGGGATATAAGAAAAATTAGTAGGAGGGAGAGATGCCCCCTCGAGTGTCGATGGGGTGACGAAGGAAGCCGATCGACGATCGAAAAATATGAGAAGTAGGTAGAAGAATGGGGATGAGGTAGGATGCCCCAAGGAGAGGGAGAATTAGGGGTGAAAGGGAAGTCATGTAGAAGAAATATGGATGAGGGGAGAGAAGAGCTTAACCTCTAGCCGCTTATTTGTTTGGAACAAATTTGATGTCATCATATTGCCATAGGAACTACATCATCGGTCCTTATGAAAAATATAAGCATACAACAAAGGTAGAATGACATGAAAAGCCATACTACGAACAATTGTCCATTGCTGAAAGTACCAACTCCATGTAGCATATAATAATGCAATGCAATACGAGAAGGAAACAAGCTCATATAATAGGGAAAATAAGTACGAATGCCTCGGGAGGATTCATTGTTCACAAGCATTCTGTATTAGAAGGGTAGTTGTCTTTGTCCTGGACCTGGTTCTACCTTCAAGTTTCCTTGTGCACACCATCTAGTCCAGCCTTGATCCGGCTTTGCCTTCTTCTATTCATCTGTAAGGGACATGGTCTTTCCTTATTTCCCATCGTATGCTAGGGGCAATTTAATGAATTCACCTTCTTGTTCATAAGCGCGTGGCTTCGCCTTGTATATTCCCCACCTAACGCTGGGGGCATCCATGCTTTCTTGGTTACCTACACATAACTTTGGAAAACTGTTAAAAACACAAAAACAATAGAAACATTGTTTTGAGAAAACACAAAAACAATAGAAAATTATTTCACAAAACATGTTTGGGCCCTTGGTCGTTTAAAAGGTTAACTGGTTTGGACTGTTTGAACACCTTTGGAATCGGTGATTCCGTCTCCCACCATGTTTTTATTTTTGTTAAAGATCTTCGGCTTGTCAGCGGGTTTGACACACGCAGACTTTGATTTTGACCCCACTCTACTAGATGAGTTTCTCCTTAGAAATAAAGATAGAGTTTTGGCATGGGTCATGGAATTAGGGGCCAAATTTCCCACCGAGAATGAACCAATATTACCTACAAATGACACTACTAAGGAAGAACACCCCCTTATCAATATGGAAGATATTTTAATAGGTGGGCATGCTTCCACTTCTTACGTAGAAAATGATAAAGTGGTAGGGCATAGAATACCCCTCATCAAAGTGCCACGAAGAAACAAGATAGAACATGAGACAGGGGAAGAACCTCCACAATACAAAGAGGAAGAACCTTTAGAAGAAGAAGACACAAACCAAGTCACAATCCAACAACAACTCAGTAACCTAAGCCGACAACTAGCTTTGCTTACTTTCCAGGTATAGAAAGACACAAACAAGAACATTCAAAAGTCAAAGCCTAAGTTTAGGATCCATGAACTCCATCGAGAAAACCAAGGAGAAGAAGACACAGGGTATCATCGTGTACACATCCCTACTTCTCCCACTAAAGAACAATTGCTCACACAAGAAGTGCAATCTATGAAAGCAACACTTGCGAGCATACAAGAAAGCAATATAGGGAGTATTATGAAATACCAATACAAAGAACTATGCCCCTATCCTTTTGACAAGACAATGACCCTTCAACTTCATTATCCAAAATGTGCCCCCTACTCATTTTGTGGCTAACTCTCTCATTCTTCCCTCTCTTGTGCCTCGGTCACAAAATTTTTCTTTTCGTGCACTCAAAACCTTCTGGAAATGGCACCATTGGATAGAGCTCTTTCTTAGCTTTCTAGAAAGGTAAATTTTTCCTCCCAACTCATGTATTTTTCAAGTTATGGCTCAAGAGATTTTTGTGGGAAATTTTCCCTAGAAGGACTACAACCAATCGAACTCGCCACGTGTCCAGGCCAAAAATATCAAAGCGACCCGATTTGGCCCTGTTTTGCCCTAAAACTTCAAATCGCCATATCTTTCAATCCAGAGCTTGGTTTTTCACGTTCTTTATATCAATGGAAAGCTGGTGAAATTCTCTACAAGATTCTAGGGTCAATTTTGCATTTTGGTGGAGTTTGGAGAGAGAAAATCAAAAACACTTCTGGCACATGGTCATGAACAGAAATGACATTTCAACCACCGATTTTAATGAAGAATGGCTCGCATTCTCTCCCAGCATGGTTAAAAATGTCAGGGAATGGGTCTGTCAGGTCACCCATGCTGTTTTGATGGAATTTTGGTCAATGGTTGAATCCCTTCCATGTTTTCCCGCGTTTCTCTCTCCTGGGCTCGTCCCTTGCACTGTAAAAGCCAGATTTGGCTCATTTTCAAAGGGTTAAACATTTTTGTGTATGGAAAGCTCCCTTTTTCACCTTGGAAGTGATTTAGTGGAATAACAGACCTTTTCTAGAAACTGCAACTGTATTTTTGCCTTTCAGGTGTTTGAATGCAAGTGATTTTGATGTTAAAATAACAATACAGGCCCTGTGATTAGTTTTTATCCTCTGCTGGTGTTGTTTGCCTAATTTCTAACACTTCATTACAGCTATCAGTTTGTGCATGTTGTTTTTGTTGCATTTTATGAACTGTGTCAATTTGTAGAAGTAAAAAATGCTCACCACTCCTTTGGTGCATCACCTATTAGCATTAGTTTTAGTTCTTTCTTTTTGCATTTTCTATCCTTGTCCCTTTGAAATTTAGAGTAGATTTAGGAGTTTAAACCTTTGTAATTGTGCAAGTAAAATAGATGATCAGAGGAGTTGAGGAACCAGCCTCTAATCTGGAGATTTCTCTTCCATTTTTGCAAGTCCCACACTTGGGAAGAGGATTCAATGTTGTACAATCACACTGGATGCTAGTATGATCAAACTAGAAATCTGATCAACATCCAGGGGTGCTGCTGATTTGCAACAACAGTTTTGGCATGCCCGGTGGGACCTTAGAGGTCTTCCACTTTATCTTTGACAAAGTTGATGTGTTCCCGTTAAAGATCCAGCCTTTTGGAGGCACTTTCAAAAGCACATCTGGCGACTCCATCTGGTAAACAACTCATTCTCTAAGTTGCAGACCTGTTTTCCATTCATTTCCATCCATTCTTCTTTCCATCATTTTCATTCTTTTCCATTCCATGAAGTTGTGCAATCATGACTTCATTTCCATCATGGAATTCACATTTACAACAGTAGTATATCACACCTCCAACATGTTTTACAAATCCTCCAAATCAGCATTTTGATCAAATTCAAAATCAGCATGTCTACCCATATGAGCAGCAGTGCCAAAGTCAGTTTGGATATGAAGCATGTCAAGCACAAGGGTATGCTGGTTGTGAGGGCAGTCAAGAAGAAAATGCAGATCTGTTGGAACAAATCCAAAAGATGGAGGTAAACATGGTGCAATCTAGGGCTTAAGCACAAATGAAAGCATTTAGAATAGGTTGTAGAGCACCTTGTCCATGGGTGGGACCTTTTCCAAGGCATTACAGCCCTCAAGAGAAGCTAGACTTCATGATTACAACACTACCATTGCTTGCAAAGTGGATCAGGAATAAAGGTGTATGAGAGGAGTATTCAACAACCTTGTCAACAGGTAAGCACACCATCTCATGCCTTTTCTCTCCCTCTTTCCCAATTTGTTTTATCTCAGCAGTGTCAAGTTTTAAACTCTCCATCTGCTGTCCCAAGTGTTGAATCCATTTCTCCATTCCCTATTCTTCCACCCCATCTCAATTCTTCTATCCTTTTCCCTTCCAAACAGCCATTCCCTCCAAAGAAACAAGAGTTCCTACCTCCTCCACCACCACAAAAAATTGCAAAATCAATTGAGTTACAATCCACTTCTCCTCTTGCATTCCCAAATCCATGTTGGGAGGATAAAAATCAGAATGCCAATCAAGGAAAACAAAGACAGTAAAGAAGAGCCAAACAAGGATGAAGAAATTCAAAGTCTGAAGAGTTAGGCTCTTAAATTTGGGATGACAAAGATCCCCTTGATGGTTAAGCCTTTAGAAAAGGTTGGAGTTGGAAAACAAGTGGTGGTTAGGACTGAATTTGCTACAGGAAGAGAAGAGCAAAAAGAAGAAGTAGATCAGCAATCAGTTTTCTCAGAAAGTAGTTTCCATGTTAGCATTCTATTTGAAGAGAATGTTGATTCAATTCAAGTTACACAATCAGCCATGGAGGAAGAAAGCTCTGAAGAAGATCCTACAGTCCCAACTTGTCCTCTAGAGCAGCAGATCGAAGAGTTTGACTTAACGAACTTCGTGCTAGAGGAAGAGTTCTATCAAGAACAAGATTGTCTTCAAGTAGTAGAAGAGGGAGAAGCTGCTCCAAATCCAAAAGAAGAGGAGCACATTCTAGTTGTGGAGGAGAAAATTGCAGATCTAAGGGCTTTGAACACAAGGCAGGCTACAGGAGAACCTTCAGTTCTTCTTTCTACTTCATCCCTCTCGTGTTCTAGTGCTGAAGAAAAGTTTGATCTTTCAAACTCAATGTTGGAGGATGAAAGAAACCATGATGATCAAGTTACAGATCAAGAGGACACTATGGAGGAAGTTGAGCATTTGCATCAGGACAACCATGAGGTAGTGTATCAGTTAGATTTGGAGGACTGTTTTGCTAAAGAAGAACCGGTTGAGTTTCCACCATTCTCTCTTTCATCTTCCACGTCCCAAATACTTGAGCCTGCTGTCATGAAGGAGACCATTCATTTGTAGTAGCCTGCATCTTATAGTAGCTCTTTGGAACTAAGATTGGAAGATTTTAATCTTTCATGTTCTTCATTGGAGGAAGAGAAAGGGCGTAGAAAAGTCCTACCATTGCTTCCACATCACCCACCCAAAAAGGTCTACAAGAAGACTCCATTTTTGGAGTTGAAAATCAGGGCAATGGGTATACTCAAAGGACCATACCTTGCCCAATCAGGTATCTGGCTTCATTGGAACCAAAGGAGAAGTCACAATCAGTCATGCTTTCTCCTAAGCATGAGGATGAGCTACAAAGAACCAAGGATCAGCTCATGTCATACCTCTCCAATCCAAATGCAGAACAACTAAAAGAGGTATTGAATTTGCCTTCACTTGATACCTTGATGATTTGGGTGGAAGAATATCTTCTTGTTTATTTTCCATTCATCCAATCAGCCATGTTCAATGCCAAATCATTTGCATGGTTGCCAATTTTGAAGAAAGGAAGCTATTTTGCACAACCAGTTGCAGGGTTTGTTTAGCCCACTTTTGCTTCCAGTTAGAGTAGGATAGGTAGTTTTGCTTTCAGTAAAAGAAGTGCTTGTGCACACTCTGCATGTTCCATTTTGGAGCATGTATGACCCTTTAGTTTTGTACATAGTTTTTGTGGTGCTGGTTTTGCTCTTGTGCAGTCCATTTCAGTGGGTTTCCAAGTGGCTCAGAGAGGAGGTTTTCAAAGTTCAGATCAGTTTGCAGGCTACAACTCATGACTCCATGCCCAATGGATGCTTCAGGCAACTGGTAACTTCATCCAACAGGTAGATGACCCCTCTGAGTCACCAAAATTGTTATCCAAAATGTGCCCCCTGCTCATTTTGTGGCTAACTCCTCTCATTCTTCCCTCTCTTGTGCCTCAGTCACAAAATTTTGCTTTTCAGGCACTCAAAACCTTCTGGAAATGGCACCATTGGATAGAGCTCTTTCTTAGCTTTCCAGAAAGGTAAAGTTTTCCTCCTAACTCATGTATTTTTCAAGTTATGGCTTGGCAGAGTTTTTGTGGGAAATTTTCCCCTAGAAGGCCCGCAGCCAATCAGAACTCGCCACGTGTCTAGGCCAAAAATATCAAAGCGACTTGATTTGGCCCTGTTTTGCCCTAAAACTTGAAATCGCCATATCTTTCGATCCAGAGATCAGTTTTTCACGTTCTTTATATCAATGGAAAGATGGTGAAATTCTCTACAAGATTCTGGGGTAAATTTTGCATTTTGGTGGATTTTGGATAGAGAAAATAAAAAAACTCTTCTGGCACATGGTCATGAACAGAAATGACGTTTCGACCATCGATTTTAATGAAGAATGGCTCGCATTCTCTCCCAGCATGGTTAAAAATGTCAGGGAATGGGTCATCATGTCACCCATGTTGTTTTGATGGCATTTTGGTCAATGGTTGAATCCCTTCCACGTTTTCCCGTGTTTCTCTCTCCTGGGCTCGTCCCTTGCACTGTAAAAGCCAGATTTGGCTCATTTTTCAAAGGGTTGAACATTTTTTGTGTATGGCAAGCTCCCTTTTTCACCTTGGAAGTGATTTAGTGGAATAACAGACCTTTTCTAGAAACTGCAACTATATTTTTGCCTTTCAGGTGTTTGAATGCAAGTGATTTTGATGTTAAAATAACAATACAGGCCCTGTGATTAGTTTTTATCCTCTGCTGGTGTTGTTTGCCTAATTTCTAACACTTCATTATAGCTATCAGTTTGTGCATGTTGTTTTTGTTGCATTTTATGAACTGTGTCAATTTGTAGAAGTAAAAAATGCTCACCACTCCTTTGGTGCATCACCTATTAGCATTAGTTTTAGTTCTTTCTTTTTACATTTTCTATCCTTGTCCCTTTGAAATTTAGAGTAGATTTAGGAGTTTAAACCTCTACAATTGTGCAAGTAAAATAGCTGATCAGAGGAGTTGAGGAACTAGCCTCTAATCTAGAGATTTCTCTTCCATTTTTGCAAGTCCCACACTTGGGAAGAGGATTCAATGTTGTGCAATCACACTGGATGCTAGTATGATCAAACTAGGAATCTAATCAACATTCGGGGTGCTTTCTTGATTTACAACAACACAACCCTTTTCAAAGAAATTTGATATGCCAAAGTTTGACAAATACAAAGGAAAGTGAGACCCAAGGGATCATGTTAAATATTTCTACATGGCAATTCAACAGGTGTCTTATAGTGATAATTACCTCATCAGACTTTTTCCTAAGAGTCTCGGAGGTCAAGCATTGGAATGGTTTACGCGCTTACCATGAGGATCAATTTTTACCTAGCCAAAATTGGTGGAAAGATTTGTGCGTCATTTCTCGTATAACATAGAGAGTGAAATCACCATGGCAGACTTGTGTGGCACAAAACAACGCCCAAATGAGACCTTCACTAGCTTCCTCCAACGATGGAGAGGGATAGCTAGTCGCTTCCCTTGCGCTTTCCCTGAGAAGCAGCTGGTCAGTATTTTCATCCCTAATCTCAACCTAGATATAGCTTTCCACCTCCAAATGCATTGTGTCCAAACCTTTGAGGAGGTTATTAAGAAAGGGATTCAAATAGAAAAGGATCTCATTGCCAAAGGCACCCTCAAAACCCAATCTAAAGACAACCAAAGTGTCAAACCCACTGACAAGCCGAAGATCTTTAACAAAAACAAAAACATGGTGGGAGACGGAATCACTGATTCCAAACGTGTTCAAACAGTCCAAACCAGTCAACCTTTTAAACTGACCAAGGGCCCAATTCAACCACCACCAAAGCGATGAACATTCACCTCCCTCAATGAGCCGTTGTCCATCATACTAAAACAGTTGGATGCAGCCCACATGATGACCTATCCTACAACGCAACCGTTTGATGACAACGCTCCTAAACCTTCATGGTATAAGGAGCATGAATACTATGAAATGCATCGCGTTAAAGGTCATAAAACAAATAAATGTTTGTGACTTTGCCACTATATTCAAGACCTCATTGACAACGGGAGATAGAGGTGGATAACCCTAGCCACATGCAAACACCTAACGAGAAGATGGGGATTTATAAGGAACCATTCCCCAAGCATGATAAGTCAGAAAAGGAAAAACCAGATCGGGGAGAGTCATCCCAAACCTATAAAGCTGTGAATTACTTGTATACCAAGAGAGATAACAATCATTACGATTCGCTTATCGGATGTATTCACTCCCTTGCTGACCACGTCAACACCATCCGGATTAAGGGAAAGGACTGTGCTGCGGTAACAAGGTGCACCCGCCTCGTAATTCTCGGACCCCTCTCCATCGACCCCGCATACTGGTAAGTATAACCTTTTAGAACAACTTGAGAAGACATCTGCTAAGATTTCGATCTTAGACCTTCTCAAGATTTCCAATGTACATAAGGACATCCTGTAGCAAACTCTTCAGGGGTCGGGAGTGCCTTTAGAAGTCGATCCTGCGTACATTTAAGCTGCGGTGGAAAATATTGCACCAAGTGAGCATCTCACTTTTAACCATAGGGAGGTCCCTACCGAGAATCCTACACATAATCTTCCCTTATACATTGAGGTAGTATTTACCCGCAGGAAAATCAAACAAGTGCTTATGGATAACGGATCTAGATTGAACATCTCGCACGCTTAAATTAGTCAAACAATTGGGACATACGAGAAGAAGATCTTGAGTCCCATATCATCACTATCACCGCATACGACAACGTGGAAAGAGAGTCGGCGAGGCACCATTACGCTGCCAATGGAGGTGGGCCACACATGCCATCGTAGACAAAGTTTCACGTCTTAGACTTGGAACTTTCATATAATATGCTTCTAGGCCGACCATGGATCCATGCCATCCAAGCGGTGCCATCAACATTTCATCAATGCATCAAGTGAAGCATGAGGGACATACGAACAATACCAGGGAGACTCGAGCCCTTTGCTCATTATAGAGCTCTTAATAGCTTTACACGAAAGGGTACATATGCATGTCCCTCCACGATATATAGCTGTCCCTCTTCATTCTCGAGGCCATGGAATCTTGAGTAGATTCAAATTCTCTTAGTTCTTGCACTCATGGGACATCTACTTCAACATTTCCATTTAATTCATGGGAGATGAAAATTCTGGAATATAGCTGTGGGGAGTATAATGTACAACAAGCGCTCTTGGTTTTTGACCTCTCCTTGTCACCCAAGACTAGAGGTCGACCCAACTACCGCTTCACGAGACCTAGAGAGGAACACACTATTGGGTCGTTTACTACAGAGGCTTGTTAGGCGAGGAAAAATTAATTGATCCACCTCTACTACTTGGGTCCCTGAGGACACTCAGCCATCTTGTTATCAAACCCCAGAATATGAAAAATCTAGTAGAATGATGTACTCCATGGGCTACAAAGGCCTAGGATGTGGGAGGAATGAACAAGGACAAAGAGAACCAGTCCCTCTTCCACATTTCAAAACAGAAAGATATGGCACTGGGATTCACCCTTATGGAGCACACCCCAACGATCAAGATGCGACTTGTTCTGAGCATGAGGATAGCTCCGATTATCTAGAAAGCGATACAGATTCCTATTGTAGCCAATATAAGGATCTAGCCTCCACGAACCTTTTCATGAATAACGTTGTCCTAACCATCACCCCCACTGAACCAAACCTTGACCTTGTATACCCCTCCCTTGTTGAATGGGACCAGCAACGTCACGTGCCACTAGATTTATTTGAGAATGACGAGGCTATTGCAGAGTTCATGGGCATAAGGGATACAATTCCCATTGGAGATCACAAGAAGGGTTTCTTTATCGACTTAGACACCTACGCCTACTTCGGCGAGGAGGCTGAACTTCGTGGTCAGAAAAATTTAAAGAAAAGTGAGGGCAAGATTTCTAAAGAAAAGCCTCGGAAAAAATCAAAGTCCAAGTCACACAGTGAAAACCTCGTTGAGGCATTGGCTGACAAACAAATAAGAAAATCAAAGGACAAATAAAGTGACCACGCCAAGGATGAAAATCTCGTAGAGACATCCTTGGATGAAGATCTCAACCTACCTCCCGATCCCACGCGTATGGAGGATTTATCAAAATTGTTAGTTGAAGAAACCATTGATGTCAATATTGAGTACTGAATAAGATCCCAAGATAGTAAAACTGGGAGCATCACTCTCGGCCGAGAGAACAAAAGACGTTCCTATGCTATCGTGAGAGTTTATTGATGTGTTCACATGGTCTTACAAAGACATTCCCGGCTTAGATCCAACTTTGGTCGTGCATAACCTGGTTGTGCACGCAGACACTAAGCCTATCAAACAGAAGCTTCGAAAGATGCACCCAAGAGTGGCCTTGTTAGTTAAAGAAGAGTTGGAAAGGTTGCTTGCAGCAGGATTCATCAAGCCAATTGATTATTCTGAATGGATATCGAACATTGTTCCTGTCCAGAAGAAACCTATTGGTATCCGAATTTGCATAGATTTTAGGGACATCAATAAAGCTTGCCCTAAAGATGACTTTCCATTGCCCAACATTGACATGATTGTTGACTCAACCGCAGGGTATGAAATGCTATCACTTATGGATGGATTTTCGGGTTATAATCAAATTAAGATCGCTGAGGAAGACCAACACAAAACAACTTTCACAACTCCTTAGGGAACCTTCATTATCAGGTGATGCCATTTGGCCTTAAGAATGTGGGAGAAACTTATCAGCGGGCCATGACAGTAATATTTCATGATATGATTCATGACATCATGGAAGACTACGTAGACGACATCCTAGGAAAGTCTAAAACAAGAGAGGATCATCCTATCATTTTGCGGCGTATCTTTGAACGCCTGCGTGAATACAAAGTCAGGCTAAATCCAAAGAAGTGTGTCTTCGGTGTGCTATCTAGGAAACTATTAGGCTTCATCGTGTCAAGACGAGGTATTGAGGTAGACCCTGCTAAAGTGTCTGCCATCACAAAAATGCCTCCACCTGAGAATATCAAGCAACTACATAGCTTGCAAGGGAAAATTCAAGCCATTCACCGCTTTATCTCCCAACTTGCAGATAAATGTCACTCATTCACTCATTTGCTTAAGAAGGACATCACTTTCATCTAGGGACCCGAGCAACAACAAGCTTTTGCTTTGCTTAAACAGTACCTGGCTAATCCACCAGTCATCATGCCTCCCACTTCAGGAGAACCACTTTTGCTCTATATTTCCGCTACGCAATACGTTATTGGTGCACTGCTCACCCAATATGACCTTAGCCATAAAGAGAAAGCAGTGTACTATCTGAGTCATACCCTCATCGCCTATGAATGTAATTATCCTCAGATTGAAAAGGCTTGCTTGGCCGTTGTTTTTACCTTTCAGAAACTTCACCATTACCTACTAAATACTAAGACCAAGCTCATATCTAAGGTTGACCCACTCAAGTATTTGTTGTCCAAACCCTCCCTCACAGGTAGAATGGCTAATTGGATCATTCTACTTAGTGAGTTTGATATAGAATTTGTCCATCAAAAATCAATTTAAGGACAAGTACTTGTTGACCAGCTAGTGGAAGCACCTTTACAAAGCACAGAACCTTTGAGTCTAGATCTTCCAGATGCATCTTTGCTCTACATTGAAGAATCTGTCGTATGGCAGATACATTTTGATGGATCTTTTATGTTTCATGGTTCAAGTGTAGGAGTGGTCCTTATTACTCCTTCAGGTGATCCTATACCACAGCTTTCCGCTTTGGCCTTCCCTTACACGAACAACATTGCGGAATATGAAGTAGTCATTGCAGGGATGAAGCTAGCCATCAAGTGGAATATTCAACATGTTAAGGTTGTAGGTGATTCATAGATAATCATCAAACAGGTTAATGATGAGTATAAAGTTAAGGATGACAAGCTCCTACCTTACAAGAAGTTGGTGGAAACTCTGAAGGATTATTTTGTGCACATTACCTTTGAGCAGATCCCAAGAGTGCAGAACAGATCGGCAGATGCTATGGCAATGGTGGGATCTATGCTTTGTATTCTGCCAGGGAATAATGATATGCCATTTTTCATAGAAAATCTACACCAGCCCACGTATGACATACCGGAATCTTCCCTGGCTTGTGAGGTTGTTGGTCCCTATTCCCTGTGGTATGAACCCATTTTGACCTATCTTAAGGACAGTACTTTCCCTCCCAATATCTCCCGTTCTGAAAAGCAAAGCCTGATTCGCCAGATAGCTCGTTACACAATTTTAGGAGGTACACTTTATCGTCATGGCTACGATGGGAATCTGTTACGTTGTCTAGATGTGACAGAGTCAATCCAGGAAATTAATGAAGTACACGAAGGGTATGCGAAGCACATACAAATGGAATGGTCTTGGCTAAGAAACTGTTAAGAGTAGGTTACTATTGGCCCACCATGGAAACCGATTGTTGTGCTTATGTTAGAAAATGTGTGCTTTGCCAAAAGTATGGAAATTTCATCCATGCTCCATCACAACCATTGCAACCAATCACTACCCCGTGGCCATTCTCCAAGTGGGGACTTGATCTAATAGGAAGCTTACTCCTACCACATCGATGGTCATACACATATCATCACAGCCTACATAATTCTTTACAAAATGGGTGGAGGTGTCCCTTTAACCTATGTCACTAGAGCAAATATTTCTAAATTCATCATGAATCACATTATTTGCCGATATGGTATCCCTGCAACCATTGTCACGTATAATGGGAAGTCATTTAAGAACAAAATTGTGAAAGGTCTTTGCCAACAGCCCCAAATCAGATTGAAATGGTCCACCGCATATTACCCTCGGGGTAATGGACAAGCTGAGGCAACAAACAAGACTTTGGTAAGGATAATCGAGAAGATAGTTAGCAAAACTAGTCAAAACCGGCACCTACAAATCCACCCAGCCCTCTGGGCCTACCGAACATCAATTTTCACTCCTACGGGTGCGACGCCATATTCCTAGTGTTTGGGATAGAATCTATCATCCCTTTAGAGATTGAACTCCCATCCCCGCAAATTTCTCTTCGGGACTATTTGGATAAGGTTGAAGATTATCGAGTGGCAAGCTTGGCTGAAATAGAGCTCTGGATGAGAGGCGCATTCGCGCTCTTAATCACCCGAAGGTATATCAACACGAGAATATCCCGTAACTACAATAAGAGAATCATCCCTCGCCAGTTTGAGGTGGGTGATTTAGTTATGAAGGAGAACCAGTTCAACACGAGAGCAGAGCTAGAAAACAAAGGGAAGTTTGAACCACACTGGTTAGGACCCTATGTCATAGTTTCCAAGTATGGCACAGGGGCATACAAGTTGGCTCACCCCAATGGTGATGAACTTCGGGAGCCCATGAATTCCATGCATCTTAAGAGGTTTTATGCCTAAACATGGCACAAGAAAGTCATAAAAATCACAAAAAAATAAAAACATCAAAAAAAAAAAAAAAATCAGAAAAGAAAAAGAGAAAACAGGTCGTCCACTAGTGAAAACCACACAATTGTGGCACTTTGGACAAGTCCTTGGGTGAAAACTAGTTTCCGGCGCCTCGGGAGGATTTGTTGTTCACAAGCATTCTGTATTAGAAGGGTAGTTGTCTTTGTCCTGGACCTAGTTCTACCTTCGAGTTTCCTTGTGCACACCATCTAGTCCAGCCTTGATCCGGCTTTGCCTTCTTCTATTCGTCTGTAAGGGACGTGGTCTTTCATTATTTCCCATCTTATGCTGGGGGCAACTCAACGACTTCACCTTCTTGTTCATAAGCGCGTGGCTTCTTGGTTACCTGCACATAGCTTTGGAAAACTATTAAAAACACAAAAACAATAGAAACATTGTTTTGAGAAAACACAAAAACAATAGAAAATTGTTTCACAAAACACAAAAACAATAGAAAATTGTTTCACAAAACACAAAAACAATAGAAAATTGTTTCGAGAAAAAACAAAAACAATAGAACATTGTTTCGAGAAAACAACAAAAACAATATATATATATATATATATATATATAAAATCTAAAAACAAGGAAAAAAATTTCAAAAATTCCTAAAAAGTAAAACACCCTACAAAATGGTAACTTGCTTCTTACGGCTGAAACTTGTGTCTTGCATGGTATTTTCTCCATATCTTGTTGGTTTGTCTCACATCTTCCCCAATTAATACGACTCCATGAGATCACCGGATTCACAACCATTCAAAAAAGCTAGTTGCTTGCTTCGTCTGTACTCTGGGGCACTTTTGGTTTCCTAGTGTTGTTTCGTTGTGCACAAACACTTTTCATGGACCCGTGTCCATTTTCATTTCCCCTTGCATGTATCCTTGCTTGGGGCATCATTTTTAACCCTTTTCGTTAATCATGAACTTGTGGATCTCTTCAACGCACTGATAACAAAACATTTGTACAATTGTCTTGACCATTGTTGGGTTGGATATGTGCGTTCGTACTTGTTTTCCTGTTATATGAGCTTGTTTCCTTCTCGTATTGCATTGCATTATTTTATGTTGCGTGGATTTGGTACTTTCAACAATGGACAATTGTTCGTAGTATGGCTTTTCATGTCATTCTACCTTTGTCGTATGCTTATATTTTTCATAAGGACCGATGATGTAGTTCCTATGGCAATATGATGACATCAAATTTGTTCCAAACAAATAAGTGGCTAGAGGTTAAGCTCTTCTCTCCCCTCATCCATATTTCTTCTACACGACTTCCCTTTCACCCCTAATTCTCCCTCTCCTTGGGGCATCCTGCCTCATCCCCATTCTTCTGCCTACTTCTCATATTTTTCGATCGTCGATCGGCTTCCTTCATCACCCCATCGACACTCAAGGGGGCATCTCTCCCTCCTACTAATTTTTCTTCTATCCCTTCAAAATCTCTTTTGTCTACTATCTTTGAAGTGGCATCACTTACGCCACCCCAAAGAGGGGCAAATGTAGACACCTATAATTATGCCCAAGCAATTTAAATACTTAAATTGTGCTAATTATCCCCTTTCTCGCAAATCAATGACATATCGTCAAAAGCACTCATTTTCCCTCATATCATCATTAATTAATTACACTAAGCTAATTAATTAAGTTGCCTATCCAACAAATACCCTAATTAATGACCTTCCATTAATAAATCACCCCTTCTACCTAGACTAATTAATTATTATTAATTAATTAGCTTTCCCTTCCATTTAACCAATAAATCACAATGGCTACCAAATGACGTGAAAACACCTCCACTCACTTTAGATGTTTAACTAACCCACCAACGAAACATGGATGGGCATAAACAGACATAAAAGTGAGAGAAACAGTCGAATGGCAACACAAAGGTAATCACAACTCTTTTGATCAACAAAGTGTCAAAAGAATATGAAGGAAATAAATCAAGAAAAAATGACAAAAAATGCTAGCCTCACTTCGGCAGAGTTTTGCCTCGCCCTAAGGCAAGTAAAAACTAGGCGAAAGTAATACGTCACACGTTTCTCAAAAAGAAGGTTCACAACTCAACACTGTTTTAAAATGGTCAAAGTGGGCTCTGGCCAAAGTATATTCTCCTAGGCCATAACTTTTGTTGACAACCAAAAGGGGAGAGACATTGCATAGTTAACTTCAATACATAACCCGAAGGCAAAGCCGGATCAAGGCTAGACTAGATGGTGTGCACAAGGAAACTTGAAGGTAGAACCAGGTCCAGGACAAAGACAACTACCCTTCTAATACATAATGCTTGTGAGCATATGCGGAATTGAAGTTAACCCAACCGCAAACATGGATGGGCGTAAACGGACATAAAAGTGAGAGAAACAGTTTGAATGGCAACACATGGGTATCAAGATCACAATGGTTACCAAATGACGTGAAAACACTTGCACTCACTTTAAACGTTTAACTAACCTAGCCGCAAACATGGATGGGTGTAAACGAACATAAAAGTGAGAGAAACAGTCGAATGGCAACACAAAGGTAATCACACCTCTTTTGATCAACAAAGTGTCAAAAGAATATGAAGGAAATAAATCAAGAAAAAATGAAAAAAATGCTAGCCTCACTTCGACAGAGTTTTGCCTCGCCTTAAGGCAAGTAAAAACTAGGTGAAAGTAATACGTCACACATTTCTCAAAAGAAGGTTCACAACTCAACACTTTGTTTTAAAATGGTCAAAGTGGGTGTAATGCCCCGTTCGGCATTTACCCTAGTTCTTGTCGTAATGACCCTCTTGTGGGGCTGTGTGTAATTCGATGTCTTGGCTCCATGATCGGTCTTTGCTTCGTGTTCACCTTCGAACATTAACATCTAGTTTATCCCCTTGGTTGCTTAGGCCTGTTCACATGTTGTTTTAATCATTGTGAGTAATGGGCAATTCGATTCTTACTTCCTCTAGCTTGCTCGTCATGCTTGCAATTTAATCTTCTCGGGTTGAATAGTAATCATACAAAAATTCGTATACCTTTTTAGCTTATGGGAACTGTTCAGGTAATCTTGTAACTCCTTTTGCATTTGTATTAATATATCTTCTTTCGTATGCTTTGTGAGCTTACCTTAGTTAGTAGAGATTTTGTTATCCCGTATCTTTGCTGAAGGAGGGGCTCATGGGGGTGCCTGGCGATGGGGAGGAAGTGTGATTTCAAATATATTTAAAGAATCTCATTAAAAATCTAGATTATCATAAATATGGAATTTTTTTTCAATATCTATTTTGCAAGACACTTAGTCAGTTCCCATCATTTATAAATTTATTTGAAATCATTAAAAATCTTGATTATTAGAATATGTATAAAAATTCAAATGCTATTCTGTAAGACACTTAGTAGCTTCCTCTAAATACATTCATTGATTTATTCTAATTGATTCTTATTAAATTCAGAATTGAAGTAACATACACATTACAATTTTATAGAATTGATGCAACATCGAACTTATTTAATTTTCATGTTTCCAATTGATTTTCAAGTCCTATCTTATAATGGTCTTGAAATCACCAACTTTAGGCCACCTTGATAGAATATTTTAACTCCCTCAAATTTTCATTGTTTAATAAAGCTTACTATCCAAAAAAGAGACATCCAAAAGTTTGTACTTGCTTCCATTATGGATCTTCTAAGTTAAGTGGTGTTTTCAAAAAGGTTTTCTTTGATTCCTTTAACACACTCTACCACAAGTACATGCCAAAGGAGGATTTTGTATGAATTTAGATTGAAGTTCTTGCTTGTGGATAAGGAAAAATAATTGGACAATGAGATTTTCTCGGTAATTTTGAATGGCCAACTAATTTCTAAATGCTAAGAATTCATTGGAAAAACCCGCAAAAATATTTTTAACCTCTACCATTGAATTAATAGGTCGTGGTGAGGACTGCCCAGTTTTTTTTAAATCTTTTAATCTGCTTGCACCTACCCTCCACTGCCACCTTGGCCGACCAGGTCCATTCGCATGTCTTGTTGCAAGTGGATGGCATTAGTCTCCTCCCAACCACCAACCTGCAGACCGTAATGGCCATTATGTTTCTACCTTGCGTGAGGGAGATGGGAGTCGGTGGAGTCTTGTTTTTCTTCACCTTGATCTCATTTTGATTCTTTTGTTCAATGCGTATGGGCGCAGTAATGGTTTGACATGATGGCTAGATGGAGCTTCAAGCTAGTGAAGCAGGCGTGTTACCTCCACTTTCATTGGGTCTTTGCAAGGTGTGTTCTTGTCGGGATCCACAGCAACGGCCTGACAGGGTAAGTAGCCGAGTGCAGGGCATGTTGCAGTATAGTAGGAACCTTTTTTGAGCGCTTCCAACAAGCAGGTTGTCCAACTATGTTGTTATCTGTTCAGTATCGAATGCATCCTCAAATTCGGGATTCTCCTTCAAGATATTTTTATCAAAATCGACTATGTGACAGTGAGAGTGTTACCAAGAGACCTGATGAAGTTTATTGCAAAGATTCTCTATTGAGACCTTACTTGTTTTACGATGTAACTCATGGAAGAGAATCTCATAGGTGTGGATCTGTTTCATATCAGAATATTCATGAAACACATTTTGCTTTACATTTATGAACTTGCTGGAAAACGTGGCAGACTGTTTTGCTTCGGCTCTTGTGGTTTTTTTTTTTTTGTTGAAATCCTCCTCTTCTTACCCTACGCGCATGGATGGATGCCCGCACCTGTTCCAGTCTGTCATTTTGACCTGGTTGCATGGGCAGAGAGGCCATAGAAATCCTTTCTGTCAAGGCATTTTTCTTGCACTGCTGGCCCTTGGAAGGAGGGAAGTATGTTTGGGTGCTGTTCTATTTCCCTCTGCTCAGTTTTGTTCCTGTTTCCTGCAACAAACCCTCTTCCTTTCATTATCTTCTCCTCTGTGACTTGGGCGATGGATGCCTCTTCTCCTCCCACGTTTCTAGCTTCCACTGGCTTCCTCTACAGTCTGGCATGTTTTGTTGGGTGTGGGATTTCGGGAGGGTGTCCAAAGCAATGGAAGAGGCAGGAGGCGATGTTGAATCTGGAGAAAAAGGCAAGATATTTCTACACTTTTCTACTATTACTATATTTAAAATTATTGTGAAATCGAACCACCTTTTCCTTGCATTGTTTTGTCAGTTGGATGTCATGATGGGAGATCTCCCCTTTCTGCTTGTTTTCTTCTTGTTTTAGCTTTTATCGTTGTCAGTATGTTGGTCGAAAGGATGCGTGTGCCCTCTCCTCTGGTATTATGTTTCTCTTTCTCGAGTGATAGACCTTCGTCCTCTGCTTTTTTATGTATTAATTCTTCTTTTGCGATTGAGTTGCAAGTTATTATGTTGATCAAACTAGTATTTTCGTTATCATGGAAGTAAGTTTACGATAACTATGAAGCCCCTCCCTAGCACCCAAGTTTGTCTTTTGACGTTTCTTGTTAGCTCCTTCTCAAGTCCCTTTGATAACCTTTTGGCATCGAGAAAGAAAGGTTGTAGGATTAGTGTGATCAATGCTTGGGCTAGCCAGCTTAGAGTTTCGGTATTAAAACTTTTAGAATGAAAAGGTTTGTGTGCAATGTGTTTTCCGTCTCGCGTGTTTAGACTCTTATATTATCTTTCATCTTGTTTCTAGGCTTTTAAGGCCATCCTCAAGAAGTACCTTGACCATCCCTATCAACTTGAACCATAACTAACTTTTTGGATCAACTAAGCTCGAGGTTTCATTGTGCGAATCCAGTACCTCGTTGACACTAGAATAGTTTTGGTCTAATCCCCCTCTCAGAATTATTGTTGATGGCACTCTTCTATTTTTCCTAACTTGCATTATTTCTCCTTTGTAATGTTAACGCTATTAATTAATATTGCTCGGTTTTTATGCACGTAATTACCTTAATATTTTGTAATGGAAATTTCCTTAAATGTGATTAATCTTCGGAAAAAAAAATCATCTTTCATTTGATAGTCTTATGGATTCATAGCGGAAGGTTTTGTTTTGATAATGTCACTTAGAAATTATGTTTGTATCTATGTGTGACGGTTGACTGTGTTACCAAGGGTTGCCTTAAAATATTGTTGTTTTGGGAAATAGGTAATTTATTTTAAATTAACCAAACATTAGAATTGTTGTGGAGGTTTGCAAATCTTTAGTGTTATAAAATTTGTTGATGACATTTTTGTATACTCTTGTTTGACGGAACTCCCTTCTTCTCTCGCGTGTTTGCTACTAGCCTGTAAGGCATTGGCCCTTCTTGAATGATTGGAAAATCTCTTGGAGTTAATGGTCAAAACTAGTATACTTTTCCTTCGCTTCGAAACTTATGTTGTGTGTTTACTCTATTTGATTTCCGGTTTGAAACTCAATTATACATGGCTTTTTGTGTTAATTTTTGAAACCCGTGGTTCCCCTTTTCTTGGGCCGATCAACTCTTGTTCTTTTAGAAATATATTATTTTAGCCTATGCGTTTGGTACCTTTGATAAATTTCTAGATGGTTGGTCTATATATCAAATCTCAATCTTGTAATTATTATTTAATTATTTACTTGATGGGAATTCTGTTTTTGCTAGATTGTTTATTTCTCCTTATAGGGCCAAGGGCCATTCTCATACGATTGCTATACTTTCGTTGCTTTTACTCCTAACTGAAGTACAAGGTCTTCTCCTTCTTTGATTGGCATGATGGAGACTTTATTATAACTTGATGTGTTGATAGTGTTTAGAGGTTTGACCCAATTCTTGTAATAAAGTGCTTCCTTTTGTGGTATTGTTAGATAATAGTTATGGTGGTTTTGTGTAGCCTTATCTTGCTCAGTTCTCGCGAACTGACTCTTGTGGAAAATTTGTTGCAGATGGATTTTGCGAGTAGATGAGGGATAGACTTGTATATTTTTACATCAACCTCAGTTGAGAAGTTCTTTTGCATGAATCCTTTTTATATTGTTCAACTATTGATAACATCTAGTGCAAAATTTAGAAGAGGATCAATGTCTTAGTTTATTGTATCGTGGATTATGTCGTCTTAACTTTGAAATCTTGAATT
>CM031243.1:190266265-190293765 GCA_018340775.1 Taxus wallichiana var. yunnanensis
ATTGCATTCAAAATTGACTTCGTTATCCCATGTTTTGTTTCCATTCTGATTTCACTCCCGATTGATGTGACTGTACATGGTGCGTGGTTTTCGTTTAAAAATCTCTTTGCTTAGTTATAAGTAAATGTCATGGCTTAATGTTTTCGAGCCTCTTGTCGACTGCGACAACAAAGGAGATCCTTTGAATTCGACCTTGGGTCTAAAGCCTTACACAGTAGAAAAGGGCTTGAACGGGCTGTAGGTTGTTATTGGGATTGATGTCAGGTTACGTCCTCTTCGCATTGTTATCCATTCTTTTGTTGATTGAATGTTAGAGTTGTTGACTGTACCTAAGCCGGTAATGGCAGTGTTTATCTTCTTGTCCGTCGCTTCTTGCGAAAGGTCATTCTGAGTCTGTCTGGTAGAATGAACATGTTGTTCGGCATGGGGACTACTGTACTGTAGTTGCTTTATTGTAAGTTTTAACAAAACAGTGTGTCTGTTTATGGACTCGACTGATTTACTTGCATGTGTATTAAGTGAATGCCTTGCTTTTGGACAGAAGGTATAGTCATGAGCTAGTTCAGAGGGCAACATGTTCAATTTGTTTATTTCTCTTCTGTTGTAAATATTAAGATGAAATAATTGTCCAGCTAACATCTGTAATTGTTTTTACATAATGACAGTATCAGGATTGATATGATATTCCTCCTTTAAGTTGAATATAATGATTGTCTGATGTTTGTTCATCTTGGATTTACGATGAATAATTGCTTAGGATACTTTTGTTCTTCTTGATCCTAATATTTTTGATGAAATAATTGAGAAGCATATAGGACTACTCTGAATCGTAAAATTATTATTACACGTTATAGACATGATATATTCCTAACGTTTGGTTTGAATCATGCTTACTTGATTGATGATTTTATATCATTTAAACAGGGTGTTTAATGAAAACAATTGACGGATTGCAATTGTTTTAAAAGTTAGTGCTTATCATGCTCAGTTCATCGAACTGACTCATGTTGACTATTTTTGCAGATGGTTGCCGTAAGTGGTAAAAGCATGCAGATCTGACAGGATGATCAGATTGTTTAATTTGATTTATAATGAATTACAGCTTGATTTTCTAAATGTTCTATATGAGGAAAGATGTTCTTTTTCCATTAAGCATTGTATCAAGTATGCTGCTTGCATAAAATGTAATTGTATAGTTCTGAAAGGAATGGAAATAAGTATTTGTTACTTATGTGTTGTATTCTTAATTCTGTTAGTTGACCTTCTTCGGTTTATATACCGGAGTGGCAATGTTATCTTTGTGTAATTTGGATGCTTTTGTGATTGTCAATGAAAGCATATATGAAAATGTGATTGAATTCTTATGAGTGTTTAGTAGTTCTAATTTGTTCTATCGAAAGCTAAATTGAAATTTAAATCATTGTCTTTCTAAAAGATAGGGATAAAATGAACCTAAGCAGAACGCTAATCAAGCTGGATTAAATTACTAATCCCTAGTCCTGAGTATGACAGGACAACATTAAATTGGATTCTTAATCATTTATATCTTTATACTAATAAGTATGATATAAATTCAGTTAGGAGAACTGATATAAATCTAATGGGGTTCAGATGGCAATCTCATGTGAAGGTTATGAGATATTGTCCAATTCATTTGTTTTTAATCATGAATATTCTAAAAACTCCTTGATGAGACCTTAGCCTTAATATCTCCACTATGCAATGGGTTTTATTGAGGAAGGTCATCTTAAGACGAAGAATCCAGGGATCGGGAAAGGCTAACCTTAGGGGAAAGTCTTTAATGTAATTTAAAACTCAACGTGCGTAACGCATATTATTAAGTAGATCTTTTCGAGGCGGATTTAAAGGTTGACGCACAAGTCAATCGCAGGTAGGGGCAGGTTGTACCTCCAGAAGATTAGGATCTTCTCGAAGTTACAACAATGCAGGTGACTTTTGACGACACCCTTTGCATTGATCGCTAAGATTTACACTTTGATTTCGAACGAGTTACTCAGGGACCGATTAGGAATGTGGTCATGTTATAAGGCTGCCTAGGAGATTCGGGGTATCATGACACACTTTGGTTTAAGCTGCAAGGTTGAACCAAGATGTCACCGTATCCCTAATCCTCATGGGCATCCATATAACATTATCACCTTGTTATTCTGTCTCCGAGTGATTGAGTTGTGATAGGAAGGACTGACAGAAGTCGGTATAAGACATTCTATATAACATAAGAATGGGGTGAAGGGCGTATTCCAGATTGACGAGTATGTCGTTAAGGAATACGAGACATAAACAGTATGTTTCAAATCTTTGGCCAAAGTATCGCAAGCTGCTGATTGCGTTGTCCTAATTCACCTAGCCCAAGGGATGAGATGCCGATGAATAATGGTAACAATTATTCAAACTTAGGTTCCTTGACAGAGCATTTTGAATCCCGAATAGGGAAGAGAACCGCAAGAGTGAAGTGTTAAATAAAAACGCCAACTCATATTACTCATGAATAGATCGGTAGATTACCGAGTCATGGAATGAATAGATCGGAGGTACTCCGAGTCATTACATACTTGCATATGGTTGTCTGCATTATAAGAATGGTTATTTGATTTATGAGTTCTAAATTATGTATTTAGAACCGGGATGTAATTATCAAAAAAAAAAAAATCACTTGTTTAAGGTATAAATTGAGGATGTTACATCTTTGTATCGAGTGAAGGTTGCAGCTCTTGGACCTATTGTGTCCATAATCCGATAAAAACCTTGAATTTTCTTGTAACAAAAAATGGTTAAACAAGGGGAACGTTATAATAATGCTCCACCAAGGAGGAGCGGCAACAACCTGTAAACTTGATGAGATCCTTGCTGCCTGTTGGACACAAGAGATCGCTTAGCATCTTGGAACAAAGCAGGTGATGGGAAATAAGGAGGATGAAGAAGCTGATAATAATAATCAGCAACCTCCCGAGGACAACCCCGACATGGGTGTTGATGTTAATCTTTGAGAATGCACTGTCCAACTAGAAAATAAAAAGGCCGATTAGCGTGAGAACTCACTAATGATATAAAAAGGATAAGTCCACCTAAGTATGATGGCACCACATTAGGAGATGGAGCCGAGAATCGCTCGTGAAATGGAGAAGTACTTTGCAAAGGAACTTCTCGGGAGGAAACCAAAGCTATTTGGGGAGCCTATCAGCTTTCCCACGAAGCATCTTCGTGGTGGGATAGCCGTAAAGCTGAACTAAATATTGATGAGACCAATATTACTTGGGATCAATTTAAAGGCTATTTTAGGCAACGTTGGCTGCCACAACTTTTCTATGATCAGAAAATGACAGAATTTCAGAACTTAGCTCAAGGGAAGCTAACGGTAATCCGATACACCGGGAGCGGTTTACAAAACTCCTCAAGTATGTACCGCATGATATCAAACCGACGAAAAGTTCGAATACTAAAATTCATCATGGGATTGAATCCCGCAATAGGGGAGAGGTCGATGTTCACAGTCCAACCACTATGGAAGGAGTTGTTGAAAAGGCCATAAGGCAAGAACAGAAATTAAAGGCTATTTCTGCCCATAAGGAGGAAGTGCGGAAGAAGACTGCAAACCCTTCTTCAACCTCTCTTGCACCCAGAAAAGGACCATGGAAAAAGTTTGGAAACAAGAGTAAGTTTCCAGGAGATAACAATAAGAAAGCAGTAGTAAATAAGCCTGCTGGAAATGTAAGGGATAATTTTGTTAAAAATTATAACAATGGGCAGAAGCCCTATGGAGGAGGACAAATGTGACAATTACAAAACTGGAGGCAACTTTGAGCCTAAAAAGGGACCTGTAGGAGGCTGCTACAATTATGGCAAAGATCACTACGCAAATCAGTGCCCTTTGAAGAAGGATGATCGTAATCAGCAGCATAAGATACATGCTTTGCAAGAGCGACAAGCAAGTCGAAAAGCAAGTGACACCTATAGAAGTTCCTGTAAGTTATTCTGCATACCACACTATTCTTTTTGATACAGGAGCTACTGAATGTTTTATATCTAATAAACTTGCTTCTAAACTTAAAAGAAAAGCTGGAAAAATGGATAAATCTTGGACTGTACAGTATGGTAATAATTCTGTTCATACAGTGAGTATGTGTCTTTTTGGGGCAGTCCTTGACTTACCTAACTTTTCTACGGAAGTTGATCTCTATGTCGCACCTTTAGGATCGTATGACATTGTCATCGGTGTCAATTGGTTAGCTGACCATAAAGCAAAGGTAGACTGTTATGAAAAGAACATAAAATGTTTAGATGATCGCAAATGGAATCAATGCAGAGATTCAAGGTGTGAAACGGGAAATTTCAGTTAGAAAACTGTCAGCTATGCAGCTTAAAAAGGCTAAAAATAAAGGATGCACCCTTTATGCAGTAAAGATAACTGAATCTTCAGAAGAAGATGATGATCTCATGAAATGATTCCCTCTGTTACAAGGTTTCAGGGATGTTTTTCCTGAGGAATTACCAGGGTTACCACCCAAGAGAGAATTTGACTTCACCATTGAAATCAAGCCAGGAACAGAACCTATATCCAAAGCGCCTTATCGGATGACTACTACTGAGTTAGTCGAGCTTAAGGCATAGTTGCAAGAGCTTTTGTCTAAAGGTTTGATTAGACCAAGTGTTTCACCTTGGGGATCGCCTAATATTTGTGAAAAAGAAGGATGGAACACTAAGGCTGTGTATTGATTATCGGATGTTGAACAAAGCAACAGTCAAGAACCGATATCCACTTCCTAGGATCGATGATCTGTTTGATCAGATGCGTGGAGCAGCGGTTTATTCTAAGATAGACCTTCGATCTGGTTACCATCAGTTAAGGATTAGAGAGGAAGACATTCATAAAACAGCTTTCCGAACAAGGTACGGACATTATGAATTCACAGTTCTACCCTTTGGATTAACTAATGCACCCGAACCTTTATGAATTTAATGAACAATATTTTTCAAGAATACCTGGAAAAGTTTGTACTTGTATTCTTGGACGATATTCTCATTTATTCTAAAAGTGTTGAGGAGCACAATGAGCATTTGAAGATAGTTTTGGGAATTTTGAGAAAAAGAAAGTTGTATGGTAAGTTATCCAAATGTTCTTTCTTTGATTCAGAAGTTCACTATTTGGGTCATGTAATAAGTAAGGAAGGAATTGCTGTGGATCCTTCAAAAATATTGGCAATAACCGAGTGGCCTGCACCAAAGAATGTGCATGAAGTAAGAAGCTTCATGGGTCTTGCTGGTTACTATAGAAAATTTGTAAAGGATTTTTCTAAAGTAGCTGCACCAATAACTTCATTGCAGAAGAAGGATAAGAAATTCATATGGAATGATAAGTGCGAAGTGGCTTTCAAAAGTTTGAAAGACCAGTTGACTTCTGCACCTATACTAGCTGTACCAGACCCTAATGGGAGTTTTACGGTTGTAACGGATGCTTCTGGGGAAGGCCTTGGAGGTGTTTTGCTACAAAATGATCAGGTCATAGCATATGAAAGTAGAAAACTTAAGTTACATGAGCTGAATTATGCCCCTCATGATTTGGAACTTGCCGCCATTGTTCATGCACTTCAAGTCTACGGGAGACACTACTTACTTGGGAAACCTTTTGAGTTGAAAACCATCACCTAGGACTGAAATATATTTTTACTCACCCAACTGAATGCCGACAGAGAGAGGGTGGTTAGAATTTTTATCACAATATGACTTTGATATCAGCTATATCAAAGGGAAGGAGAATAGGGTAGCTGATGCTCTAAGTCGTAGGAGGCACATTTCTGCTCTTATAACATTAAGAACTCAGTTTAAAGACGAGGTAAAAAGTGCCTCAGAATCAGATGCATACTTTCAAAGAAGTAAAAGCAAACTTGCCAAGCGGAACCTAAGGATATAAGGTATAAAGGTTTTCATTTTGATAATGAAGGAATCTTGCGTTATGAAAACAGGGTATATGTACCTATGCTGAACGATTTGAGAAATAAATTGTTAGTTGAATTTCATAATTCACCTTTCTCTGGACACCCAGGTATCACAAAAATGCTTGCTGATTTGAAACAGCAATACTTTTGGAAAGGTATGAAAAAGGATGTAATTAATTTTGTGACTCATTATGCGAATGTCGGGTGAAGGCGTAACATATGCACCTCGCTGGACTCAAGCTATATCCTCATAGCATACCGCAGTACAAGTGGCAAGTAATAACCATGGATTTTGTACAAGGACTACCTATGTCCAGGAATAAACATGATGTTATCCTGGTAGTTGTAGATAAACTGACCAAGGTAGCTCATTTCATCGCTGGAAATCTAAAGGATGATTCACCAGTGCTGGCCAAAAGATTCGTACACAAAATTTTCAGATTACATGGTGTACCAGAATTGATTATATCTGACAGGGATCCTAGAATGACGTCAAGGTTTTGGCAAACGCTTAACGCAGCTCTTGGAATGAAACTAAACTTCAGTTCTGCATATCATCCGGAAATGGATGGACAAACTGAGAGGGTAAATCAAGTGTTGGAGGACATGTTGCGAATGTATTGCATGGATCAACAATATAAATGGGAAGAGTATCTTCCATTAGTTGAGTTCGCATACAACAATACTTATCACTCATCTCTTAAAATGGCACCATTTGAAGCACTTTATGGAAGAAAGTGTAGAACTCCTGTTAGTTGGGACAGTGTGGAGGATAGAGTGGTAATTGGACCAGATTCTCACTGAAATGGAATAGCAAGTTAAGTTGATTCGTGAATGATTAAAGGAAGCGGCGGATGGCGGAAGAGCTATGCTTTGACCTTAAGCGGGTTGATAGAAGGTTTGAGCTTGGTGATAAGGTTTTCCTTCGTGTTAAACCCGAAAGAGTTCTATAACTTTTGGCAAGGCTGCCAAGTTGTCACCTCGATTCGTGGGACCTTTCAAATTGTTGAAATAATCAATCCCGTAGCTTATCGCTTAGCATTGCTACCGCTTTATCTCGCATGCATGATGTTTTCCATATTTCTTTGCTTAAGAAATACGTTTCAGATCTGTCACATGTTTTAAATTGGAATTCCTTGCAGGTCCAAGACCCGGGAATAATAGTGGTTAAACCCACGCGAGTGCTTTGAAACTCGCCAATTGCATTTAAGAAATCGTGAGATACGAATGTAAGGTCCAAAGGGGGCCAGTTTAATGAAGAAAGTGCAACTTGGGAAAACCTGGAAGAGATGAAAATGGCTTTTCCTTCTCTTTTTCAACAGAATGAAATCTGTTGACAAAACATTCTTTTATGAACTTATTTTTATAAAGTATTTATGGAAGCCAGATGAAGGCAAACATTATTCAGTTGAATAAAATATGCTGTGACATTGATTTCTGGAACTATTCAAATATGAAATAGTCACATTATTGTGTACTGATAAATTGATTGACCTGAAGGTTAATTGAATATGTAATCATTGGGACGATGAATCTTTTTAGGAGGGAAGCATGTAACACCCTGAACTGTTGTTACTTCCTCCTGAGCATACAAGTGTTGATATGTGATTTCTGGTAAAAGGATGGGTTCCTCGATTAAGAAATCATGCTTGATATGTACTGTATTTTCTTGCAGATTGCAGATCTTGACTGAGTCGGAATATGATTGGACTCTTTTATTTCTTTCATTTTGTATCTGAGTTAAATCTGATCTCAGAACGAATTATAGAGTTATCCATCTATAATACCTAACCTTGGATCAGTGGAATTGATCCAAGTATTGCTTTAAGTTTGTTCGTGATGAATTAAAATTACAGACCTTGAACAGGTTGCAAGGTCTAGAAGCATTGAATAAGCTAGTCCGGAGTATGACTCAGGTTGATCATGTGAAATGAATTGGTTCCCGATATCGAAGTATATCTGGAAGGTCTCGATCGTGGACCAGGTAATAATTCGGTTTCATATAATTCTGTAGCCTAAGGCAGAACAGGAGCTAACCCTGTTCAAGAATGTATGATGTAGGTCTTTTTCTGAGCGTACGGAATGTAGACCTAACTGGAATTATTAATGATTAGTAACCTAAAACTAAACCTAACCTAGGGGTTAGATTAGTGTTAATCTAACCTAGACCTAGGCTAAGTGCTAATGTCCTAAGTTAGTATCTATGTTCTTTGAAGTTAGAATAATTATTATCCTAAATTCTAACCTAAGTTACTAACCTATCTATTGAGCAAGAATGTAAGGGGACTTATGGAGGGGTGCGAACCATGGGCGGCATTTTCTATGTCATTAAATACAGTGGATAAGTATGAAGGACAGGTATTGGCGGAGGGTTTAGAAACGGCTAACCTTAGCCGACGTGGCAGATCGCCAAAACTGGAAATGGACTTGAGATTTTATTTGTCTATCGCCAACTTTGGCGGTCGGTGGCAGTGGAGTTTGAGCGGGAAATTAGGAGTTAATGCATTCAATGAGCTTGGAAGTCGAGCTCGGAATTCGCGAGAAGGCATGCAATGTGGAAAGTTGTTGTTTTGTTTGGATTATCGCGAATTTCGGTTTTTCTTCTGCCTGTTCACTGGTTCTTCGCACCAGTCTTCTTTGTGTTGCATGGCGAGTATGAGCTTAGCTAGCTCTTTTCTCTGGCAAGGAAAATATATATGTCATGGGGATAGCAAAATTTTGTTGGTCGCTCTAACTTGGAAAAGGAAAAGGAAGTCCGAGCTCTTTCAGTGGTCTGCTTCGGAAATTTGAGCAAAAATCCAGGCATGTTAGGCCCTAACCTTTAAAAATCTTGTTGTCTTTCAAGTGATTTCATTAGAACAACTCTGTTCAAATGGTTTATGGTAATAGATGATTTTCTATGGTGGTCTTGTGTGATTTTTGGTACTGTATCTTCTTACTGGTTCGATTTTTCGTTTATCCCTTGATGGGTGTTTATTAAATTCGAACTGTGGCCTTATTTCTCTATGTTTGCACTCTGGCTTAAATATGCGAAATATATGAAATGTATGAATGCTCGGCCTGTTCGGCGTGAGCCCATAAATTATTCCTGTGATGGGTATAGGCCATTGTTATGTTGTCGATTTTTGGTCGTCGATTCTTGTTGTGGAAACTGTCGGAAGGGATACTGATGGACATTGTTTGATTGTTCAGTTAATTGACCTTTCTTCTTTTATAAGCTCTGTCGTGGTTGTTATCTAGTGGTGATAAAGGATTCTGGTTGGGTTTCGTTATAAAATTTTATAGTTATTGTGAAAGGAAATTCTCTGTGTTACAGAATTCTTTTACGACCTTGTTGGAGTTGTTTTTCCCCTTGCGTGGAGGTTATGGGGATTCAACCCATTGATAGTATTGATATATATACATATGATTATTATATTGAAATGACTCTTGGAGTCCTCTGAATGAATCGTATATTATGGTTCACTGTTGTATGTATAAGCCCGAGTTTGAACAGGAAATGTTCTTGGCTTTGTTGGCTTTCTTTAATATCTTGGCGTCATGAATTATGGCTTCTATAAAGTAGGTTGTAAACACCATACTTTCAGTTCTGATTGCGTTCAGAAGTGACTTCGTTATCCCATGTTTTGTTTCCATTCTGATTTCACTCCCGATTGATGTGACTGTACATGGTGCGTGGTTTTCGTTTAAAAATCTCTTTGCTTAGTTATAAGTAAATGTCATGGCTTAATGTTTTCGAGCCTCTTGTCGACTGCGACAACAAAGGAGATCCTTTGAATTCGACCTTGGGTCTAAAACCTTACAGAGAAAAAGGGCTTGAACGCAGGCTTCAATAGGTTGTTATTGGGATTGATGTCGTTTACGTCCTCTTCGCATTGTTATCCATTCTTTTGTTGATTGAATGTTAGAGTTGTTGACTGTACCTAAGCAGGTAATGGCAGTGTTTATCTTCTTGTCCGTCGCTTCTTGCGAAAGGTCATTCTGAGTCTGTCTGGTAGAATGAACATGTTGTTCGGCATGGGGGCTACTGTACTGTAGTTGCTTTATTGTAAGTTTTAACAAAACAGTGTGCTGTTTATGGACTCGACTGATTTACTTGCATGTGTATTAAGTGAATGCCTTGCTTTTGGACAGAAGGTATAGTCATGAGCTAGTTCAGAGGGCAACATGTTCAATTTGTTTATTTCTCTTCTGTTGTAAATATTAAGATGAAATAATTGTCCAGCTAACATCTGTAATTGTTTTTACATAATGACAGTATCAGGATTGATATGATATTCCTCCTTTAAGTTGAATATAATGATTGTCTGATGTTTGTTCATCTTGGGATTTACGATGAATAATTGCTTAGGATACTTTTGTTCTTCTTGATCCCTAATATTTTCGATGAAATAATTGAGAAGCATATAGGACTACTCTGTAACGAAAATTATTATTACACGTTATAGACATGATATATTCCTAACGTTTGGTTTGAATCATGCTTACTTGATTGATGATTTTATATCATTTAAACAGGGTGTTTAATGAAAACAATTGACGGATTGCAATTGTTTTAAAAGTTAGTGCTTATCATGCTCAGTTCATCGAACTGACTCATGTTGACTATTTTTGCAGATGGTTGCCGTAAGTGGTAAAAGCATGCAGATCTGACAGGATGATCAGATTGTTTAATTTGATTTATAATGAATTACAGCTTGATTTTCTAAATGTTCTATATGAGGAAAGATGTTCTTTTTCCATTAAGCATTGTATCAAGTATGCTGCTTGCATAAAATGTAATTGTATAGTTCTGAAAGGAATGGAAATAAGTATTTGTTACTTATGTGTTGTATTCTTAATTCTGTTAGTTGACCTACTTCGGTTTATATACCGAGTGGCAATGTTATCTTTGTGTAATTTGGATGCTTTTGTGATTGTCAATGAAAGCATATATGAAAATGTGATTGAATTCTTATGAGTGTTTAGTAGTTCTAATTTGTTCTATCGAAAGCTAAATTGAAATTTAAATCATTGTCTTTCTAAAAGATAGGGATAAAATGAACCTAAGCAGAACGCTAATCAAGCTGGATTAAATTACTAATCCCTAGTCCTGAGTATGACAGGACAACATTAAATTGGATTCTTAATCATTTATATCTTTATACTAATAAGTATGATATAAATTCAGTTAGGAGAACTGATATAAATCTAATGGGGTTCAGATGGCAATCTCATGTGAAGGTTATGAGATATTGTCCAATTCTGTTGTTTTAGAATCATGTATATTCTAAAAACTCCTTGATGAGACCTTAGCCTTAATATCTCCACTATGCAATGGGTTTTATTGAGGAAGGTCATCTTAAGATGAAGAATCCAGGGATCGGGAAAGGCTAACCTTAGGGGAAAGTCTTTAATGTAATTTAAACTCAACGTGCGTAACGCATATTATTAAGTAGATCTTTTCGAGGCAGATTTAAAGGTTGACGGCACAAGTCAACTGCAGGGTTGTACCTCCAAGAAGATTAGGATCTTCTCGAAGTTAAAACAATGCAGGTGACTTTTGATGACACCCTTTGCATTGATCGCTAAGATTTACACTTTGATTTCGAACGAGTTACTCAGGGACCGATTAGGAATGTGGTCATGTTATAAGGCTGCCTAGGAGATTCGGGGTATCATGACACACTGGTTTAACTGCAGGGTTGAACCAGTATGTCACCGTATCCCTAATCCTCATGGGCATCCATATAACATTATCACCTTGTTATTCTGTCTCCGAGTGATTGAGTTGTGATAGGAAGGACTGACAGAAGTCGGTATAAGACATTCTATATAACATAAGAATGGGGTGAAGGGCATATTCCAGATTGACGAGTATGCCATTAAGGAATACGAGACATAAACAGTATGTTTCAAATCTTTGGCCAAAGTATCGCAAGCTGCTGATTGCGTTGTCCTAATTCACCTAGCCCAAGGGATGAGATGCCGATGAATAATGGTAACAATTATTCAGTTAGGTTCCTTGATGAGCATTCTGGATCCCGAGAATAGGAAGAGAACCGCAAGAGTGAAGTGTTAAATAAAAACGCCAACTCATGTTACTCATGAATAGATCGGTAGATTACCGAGTCATGGAATGAATAGATCGGAGGTACTCCGAGTCATTACAAATGCATATATGGTTATCTCTGTTATAATAAGAATGGTTATTTGATTTGTGAGTTATGAATTATGTATTTAGAACCGTGATGCAATTATCAAAAAAAAAAATTCACTTGTTCTAAGGTATAAATTGAGGATGTTGAAAGAAGCACCTCATTTTAATGACAAGTGCTTAATATGCTCGGTTCAAATAACTGACTCGTGCAAGTAATTTTTATAGATGGAACTTGAGAAAAATGAAGACATGGCTGTTTTCTCGATACTTCTTTTGATTGTCTCAAGATGAATTGTATTTGATTGTTATTATTCCTCTATGAGGAATTATGAAAAGAAGAAAGTACATTCTTCTATCTTGTGAGTTGTAACGTTGTTTAATATAAACAAAGTCCACTCATTTGACTGGAAAATGTATAGATTATGAAATGGATTGATGAATACAAATGCTAGTGTGATATTTGAATGATCAGTATCGTTTGATATTGTTGATTAAATTGGGAATATAATGTTATTTGTTGATTTGGAATTATTCAATTGTCCTTGGATGGATTTAAAAGGAACTCGATATCTTTTCTTACCTAAATGCAAATTTTACGTTGAAATGTGCAATTAGTTCATACTTGGGTTAAGATGAATTTTTAATTGACATTAAAAAGGATTAGGAAGAACATGATCCCTTAACTAATAGGTATTCGGGATTAGCTTGAAAGCTAAGGAATATCAAATAACTTAGGAGCAGCCGAACTTTGTATTCAGACTTTGTTAATAGCCTCGAATGTTAAATTCGGAAAGAAAGGATATGGGATAAATATATCCAAGGCTAACAGAGACTTAACTATGTAAGGTTAAGGAGAATAAATAAATATATTTATTGAGAATTATACCTCGTTTAAATGACGTCTAATAAGTCTGGAATTCTTAATTTGGTTACGATTGTGGAAAACTTGATTAATTTTAATAGGTTAAACTTATTGAGTCCATTAATGGGCTGCTTAATCCATGGATTAAGAAAAGAACCAAGTAGAGAAAATGCAACCCTTCGGTATGAAGGAGACGATGCATAGTAAGCTAGAAGATGGATTTAGTCTCTCTTAGCTACATATAACGTAACAAGAACGAGGATAAAGGATCAAAGCATGGTGCTTGAAAGTTGATCTTAAATATTAAGATCATAACCAAATCACTTGAGCTGGATGTGTACTCTCGATGGGAGGATTCCGTAGGACATTGACATATGCCAGCTACAGCACGGTGTCTTCATGAAGGTGGGGCCTTCATGACGACACAATGTTATAGCTGACATATTACAATGCCCTCCCGAATTAAATCATCAAGATTACATAAGCTGAATATTAAGTTCTTGGCTGGGGATAGGAGTATGATCACGTATACGGAGTGACTCCGGAGGACTAAAGATAACTAGACACACGGAGTCATCTAGGGATGACACCGTATGTCTATGTATCTTTAGTTACCATGAGTGACTTCCTATACTCGTTCATATTGCTAGTTGGAGTTTGAGTTTGACCCTAAATTGGAAGGACTGGTAGGAACCAGGAAAGACCATTCAAGATAACAGATGAAGTGAGGTGAAGGACGTATTCCGTAGGTGTGTATCAAATTTAGGAATATGATCATGCAAAGCATGTGAAAATATTTGGCCAAAGTATCGCAAGTGTTGGTTGTGTTGTCCTAATCACCTAATTTAAGATGCAGGGATGTCGATGAATATCGATGTGAGATATTCGATAGGCTTCTTAAATGGATCACTTTGATAACCGGAAATGGTAAGAGAACCGTGTATATATATTATACTATGCACGAATGAACATGAAGGATCGGTAGTTGCTGAGTCATAAAATGAGAGATCGTTGAAACTCCGAGCCATGAAAATGGGAGATCGGTAGTTCTTTGAGTCATTTACGAGCATATGGAATCAAGTTATATGATTGAATGGCATCAATGTGTGTTCCATATTACAAATATGTGAACAGGGAACACTAGTTTTAAAAGGAAATTATGTGCTCCAAACTACATTGTTTGGGCAGAGAACAATTATTAAAACTTGAACGTGTGTTTGAATTATATAATTCATAACGAGACCGTTGTATAAAAAAAAAAAAATCCCTTGTTCTAGTATCTTAAAATGGGGATGTTACAGTGTGCGTATGTTATGTGTTTGTTTCTACGTGTGTGTGTGCGTGTGTGTGTGTGTGTGCGCGCATGTGCATGTTCATGTGCATGTGTGTTTGCGTGTGTGATTGTGTGCTGTCTCTGTGTGTTCATGTGTAATTGTCTTTACATTTACGTCTGCGTGTGTGTGTGTGTGTGTGTGTGTAATTATGTCCATCTGTGCGTGTTCGTGTGAAATTGTCTTTACATTGGCGTGTGCATGTGTGTGTGCTTGTTCATGTGCATGTCTGCGTGCATGTGCGTGTGCATGTGTGCGTACGTGTCCATGTCTCATGTGCGTGTATGTGTGTGTGTGTGTGTTTTGCGTGTGTGTCCGTTTGTGTGTGTGTGTGCGTGTGCATGTGAGTGTGCGTGCATGTGCATGTGTGGGTGCATATGGGTGTGTGTATGGGTATGTGTATGTGTGTGCGTGTGCGTGTGTGTGCGCGTGTGTGTGTGTGTGGGTGCGTGTGTTTGTGCGTGTGCGTGTGCGTGTGCGTGTGTGTGTGTGTGCATGTGAGTGTGCGTGTTCGTGTGCATGTCATGTGCGTGTTTGTCTGCATGTGTATGTGAATTTGTGTGTATGTGTGATGTGCATGTTCGTGTACATGCGCATGTGCATGTGCATGTTCATATGTGTGTCCATTAGAATGTCCAAGTGCATGTGCGAGGAGTGTGCATGTTAGTGCACGTACGTGTGTGTGTGCATGTGCGTGTGCATGGCATGTGCATGTGCATGTGCATGTGTGTGTGTGTGTGTGTGCGTGCGAAGTGCGTGTGTGTTTGTGTGCCTTTTCGTGTGCATATGCATGTCCCCGTGCGTGTACGTGTGCGTGTGCGTGTGCATGTGCGTGTGCATGTGCATGTACGTATGCGAGTGTGTGTCTCAATCTGCGTCTCATGCGCATGTGTGTGTGCATTTGCGTGTGCGTGTGCTTGTACTTGTGTGCATGTGCATGTGTGTGTGTGTGCCTATGCATCTGCGTGTGCGCGCGTGTGTGTATGTGCATGTGCATGTGTGTGTGTGCGCTTGCGAGTGTGCATGAGAGCATGCATGTCGGTGGGCGTTCATGGCGTGTGCGTGTGTGTGTACATGTGCGTGTGCGTGTGCGTCTGCATGTATGTGTGCATATGTGTGTGCATGTCCGTGTGCTGTGCATGTACGTGTGCATGTGCGTGTGCATGTGTGTGTGCGTGTACATGTGCATGTGTGTCCGGTGTGCGTGTGCATGTGCCTGTGTTTGTGCGTGTGTGTTTCTTTGTGTGTGCGCGTGTGCATGTGCTTATGCGTGTGCATTTGTGTGTGCATGTGTGTCTGCGTGTGCGTGTGCATGTGCATGTGTGTGCAAGCGTCTGCGTCTGCGTGTGCATCTGCGTGTGTGTGTGCACTTGCGAGTGTGCTTGAGAGTGTGCGTGTCAGTGGACGTTCGTGTGCATGTGTGTGTGCATTGGTTGTGAGTGTGCGTGTGTGTGTGTGTGCATGTCCGTGTGTATACATGCTTGTATGCGTTCATGTGTGTGTGCATGTACTGTGTGTGCGTGTGCGTCTTGGCATGCGTGTGCTTGTGCCTCGTGCCTATGCCTATGCATGTGTGTGTCCGTGTGTGTGTGCGCTTGCAAGTGTGCATGTGCTTTTGCATGTGCTTTTGCATGTGGGTGTGCATGTGCATGTGAATGTGCATGTGCATTTGCGTTTGCATGAGGGTCTACGTTTGCGTGTGTGTTTGCGTCTTTGTGTCTCACGTGTGCGGGTAAGTGTGCATGTCGGTGTGCATGTGTGTGTCCATATGGATGTGCGTGTGCATGTGCATGTGTGTGTACATGTGGTATGCATGTGCATGTGCATGTTCATGTGCGTGTGTGTGTGCGTGTCCAAGTGCGTGTGCATTTTTGTGCGTGTTCGTGTGCATGTGTCTAGGCATGTGCGTGTGCATATACGTGTGATTGTGCATGTGCATGTGTGTTTGCGTGTGCATATGCGTATGCGTATGCATGTGCGTGTGCGTGTGTGTGTGCGTGTGTGGGTGCACATGCATGTGTGTGCGCGTGTGCGTGTGGGTGTGGGTGTGCGTGTGCGTGTGCATGTGGGTGTGTGTGTGTGTGTGTGAGTGCATGTACGTGTGCATGTGTTTGTGCGTGCGTGCGTGTGCATATGTGTGCGCTTGTGCGTGTGTGTGTGTGCATGTGTGTGCATGTGTGTGTGTGTGCGTGTATGTGTGCGTATGCGTGTGCATGTTCATGTGCGTGTGTGTGTACATGTCCAAGTCCGTGTATGATTGTGTCCGTTTGTGCGTGTTCGTGTGTAATTCTCTATGCATGTGCGTGTCGTTTGTCTATGCATGTACATGTGTATGTCTACATGTTCATCCGCGTGCGTGTCTACATGCATGTGCATGTGCGTGTGCATGTACATGCGTGTGCGTGTGTGTGTGCGTGTTCATGTGCGTGTTCGTGTGCTGTGTGTGTGTGTGCGTTTTCATGTGCGCATGTGTGCGTGTGTGTGTGTGCATTTTCATGCATGTGCGTATGCGTGTGCTCAAAATCTAATCTAACTTGCCAAGGAGACAGGGTAAGAAGATGCATAAAAATAAACCTAAGCTAATAGAGGTGATGCACCGAGGAATGAAGAACACCTATCTTGCCAATAAACACAAACCATTAAAATGTGATGCAAGATCATGCACAGATAACAAAATTTGTAGTGAAAGATCAAGAGGATGCAAATGAACACAGAGAGGGTTGAGAATCATCCACATACATGCATTACTTGATCCAAAGATTGATACAATACACTACAAAATGCCAAGAGGCAAAGTTGCATTACAGTTTTAAATGGGAGGTTCGAACTCCACAAATTCACTTGCCAAGAGAAGGAGGGAGGGGCAAAACAAGAATGTCCGACCTTTAGAAAGAAGCCCCTCCTTACAATTTATAGGAAGAATGAGAGAGGGAAGAGAGAGGAAATCCAAATCTACCCCAACCACTTCTAGGTTGCATTTAATTCATCTCATTATGGCGGTAGGTGAGAACCCTAGCAAAAGTGGTGAACTATATTTTGCATTAAAGCTAGTTGTTGAAACGTCATTTCTAGCCATTATCACGTGCCAGAGGTGTTTTTCAATTTTCTCTCCAAACTGAACCAAAATGCAAGATTGACCCTAAATCATGTAGATAATTTCACCATCTTTCCATTGATATAAAGAACGTGAAAATCCGAGCTCTGGATCGAAAGTTATGGCCATTTGAAGATTTAGGGCAAAAACAGGCCCAAAACGGATCGGCGGGAAAAAATTTGAATTTTACCTCTTTTTGCATTTTGGGAAAATTTTAAAAAATTTTCCCACGCTCCGCCACTTGGATGACATGTGTCAGGCTCTGGTTCATCCGCGGGCTTATCCTTTGAAAATTTCTTGCCACTTGGACACGTGGCATGACTGATTCGTTGGCGGCAAATGGCGGGCAAAACACTCCTTTTGGATTTTGGTGAAACACTTAGCCAAATTTCCAACTTTTCCTCTTCGACATGTGGCACGTTCTGATTCATCCATGGGCCTCCTTGTCTCTTTTCGGCCATTTCACCTTTTCACATCCCATGCCCTCCTTTGTTTGTTTGTCCCAAAAATCTCCTGCCTGGCATCTCCAAATATCTCGTTCCTGCCCAAATGAAGACACGGGACAAATTTTCACCTTTTCACGTCCCTCACATCGTCACTTTTTTGGCCCGGCTGTCCCAAACTACCTGACAAATATCTTGCGAAAATGGACGGCCTTTTCGGTCGAATCCCTCTTTTTCGCCCTCGTACTCTTTGGCCCGGATGTCCCAAACTCACAGTGAAACAAAAGACTTGGATGATTTTTCTTGCTCTCGGCCATTTCGGCTTTTCACGTCCCACGCGTCCCTCGCGTACCCCAATTGTCCCGTGTCCCACGGACTACCTGGGACAAAAGACTTAGCCGATTTTCTTGCTTTTTCGCCCCAAGCTTGGTACGACGAACCTCAGTACATGACCCAACCCTTCAGACCCGAAATGCCTTAGAACAATCCTGTAACCTTATTTTTGCATTTTTTCCATTTTTTCTAACTCGTTGGGATTTCTTCTTGGATGGGGAGTTAGAAAAAGGCCGAGGGGACCCCAAAAACATGATTTTGGGCCTTGAATCAATCTACTTGCTCGGGACTGAATAATTTGATGCATGTTATCAAAATTACCTTGAGGGGTGAATTTTGGATAACAATTTTGGTGACTCAGTGGGGTCATCTACCTGCTGGATGAAGTTACCAATTGCTGAAGCATCCATTGGGCATGGAGTCACCTGATTTTCTATCTGATACCCTAACTGACTAGAATGTTGCAAGGAGGAAGATGGAATATCACCTGATGGAGCAAGGTCTGCAAACACATTCCTAGGGACAACAAGCTTGTGCCAAAGCACTTAGGGAAAGCAAAACAACCTACAACAAAACAATGTGCACAAGCACTTGGAGGAATGAAAACCTAAGCTAATATTTACAAGGTGGAGAATTTTCCTTTAGTAGCAATGCTTTAGATAGATTCCATTGACTGGAATCTGCAGTTCTTCACCATCCAATGAAGACAATTGGAAGGCATTGTTGTCCTTACACTTTGTGACCATGTATGGGCCACTCCAAATGGCATCAAATTTTGAATGCCTTCCCGGTTTTGCTCTATCCGCATCCCATTTTAACACTAGATCTCCAACTTGGAAAGATCTACTCTTGGCCTTCCTATCAAAGGTCTTCTTGATCAAAGCTTGATCCTTCTCCATTGCTTGGGATGCCTGATCTCTCGATCTCTTGAGCTCCATCAACTCGCATATCTCACCTCCATGGGCCCAAACTCTAGCAACTCTAATCGCTTCATGAGTTCCAATGTTGGCAACTCAAGTGACATGGGCAAGATTGCCTCTCTTCCATAAACAAGCCTTTGAATGGAGAGTTACCTGTGGATCTCTTGGGAGTTATCCTATCAGCCCATAAGGCTGATTTCAGTTTGGTATGCCAAGACCTCTGATTCTCATCAAGAGTCCTCCTAATGATCCTCAACAAGTTCTTGTTTGTCGATTCAGCCTAGCCATTACCCTGAGGGTAGTAATTTGATGAAGTACTTAGGTAGATCCCGTTCTTGACAGCCCACTCAGTCACCTTGGATCCAATGAATGCTAATGCATTATCTAAGATTATTGTAGCAGGTATGCCAAATCTGGTTACTATCCCCTCATAGAAGTCTAAGATGCTAGACTCATTTGCTTCCTTGAGTGCTACTTTCTTGGTCCATTTGGTGAAGTAGTCTATGGCTGTCAAAATCCACTTATGCCCTTGGCTTGAATTGGGATTAATGACTCCAATGAAGTCTAAACCCCATTGCATGAATGGCTGGTCAACTGAAATTGGATGCAATGGGAGGGCAGCAAGCCTCTCTTTACCTGTGAAGAATGCACAATTCTTGCACCTTTTGATCCACGCGAAGCAATCACTGAAAATCTTGGGCCAATAATAACCAGCCTTCATGATTTTTAGGGCTGTCACTCTTGGTGTAAAATGACCACCAACTGGTCCACCATGGAACTCTTCCAACACCCTATGAATTTGATTTGTACCAATGCATCTCAGCAATACTCCATTCACATCTTTCTTGAACAAAACACCGTCTACTATGGCATATGGGACAGCCTGCAATCTGAAGTGTCTTCTTTGGGTCTTGTTCATCTCTGGAGGGCATAGGCCCATGCTTAGGAAGTGCATTATACCTTGGGTCCAGCAAGGAGTGGGGACAACATTATCCTCTTCTTGAGTGCTACCTTGCACATGGCTGTCTTGAACTGTCAAAACAGCCTCTTCTTCATTGCATACTCCCTTTTTCTTGCCCAGAATTAGCTGCTCACACAATCCTTTTCCTCTTACCAGCTTGGTGACCTTGATCTCAATGTCATACTCCATGACACGAGTGATCCAACCTGCTCTTTTCTCATTCAAATCCTTGTTGAGGAGGAAGTCCTTTACTCCCGCATGAGAGACCAACAACTGAACTTTGTTGTTTGAGACTAGATGCTTGAATTTCTTCAAGCTTCTGATTACTACAAGTACATGCTTCTCAATAAAAGAATATCTCACCTCATAGTCCTCCAGATTTGGCTGAAGAAAGCAATTGGCTGCTCATCATTGTCCTTGTTCTGCTGCACCAAAATGGCAAAAATAGTATCATTACCTCCAAATGCATAGAGGATGAAATCCTTGGAGAAATCCGGGTTGATGAGAGTTGGTGCTTGGGAGATGGCTTCTTTGATTGCTTCAAAACCCTCCTTGCCTTCTTGTCCACTTGTAAGCCATGCTTTTCTTCAACATTTTGGTGATAGGTTTGACAAGGGCTGCAAAATCTGGGACAAACCTCCGAACAAAGTTTATTCTCCCCAAGAAACTCTGAAGGGCCTTCTTGTGGCTTGGCAATGGTAGTGCTCTTATGGCTTCAACCCTCTCTGGATCAATTGCTAATCCTTCTTTGGAAACAATATGGCCAAGGAGCTTTCCTTCATGTGCTAGGAAGATACACTTCTTAGGATTCAAAGACACTCCAAATCTCCTACACCTTTGGAAGACTTGTCTCAAATGAGAGAGGTGGTCTGCTGCATTCTTTGAAAAAATAGTGATATCATCAAGGTATATCAGCACCATGTTGTTGATCAAACCTTTGAATGCCATATCCATTGCTCTTTGGAAGGTAGCTCCAGCGTTGGACAGCCCAAATGGCATTTTCCTGTATGCATAAGTTCCCCATTTGGTTGTGAAGGCTGTCTTGAACTGATCTTCTTCCTTCACCATAATCTGATTGTAGCTCGAGTAGCCATCAAGTAGTGAAAACCTCTCGAGCCAGCCACCACTTGCAAAATTTTCTCCATAGAAGGGAGTGGGTAATGGTCCTTGAGAGATGCTCTATTCAAGTCTCTGAAGTCAACACACAATCTGATCTCTCCACTCTTCTTTCTGACTGGAACTAAGTTGGCAACCCAACTAGAATGCTTGATTGGGAATATGATTCTTGACTCAATCAACTTGTTCAATTCCTTCCTCATGAGAGGTTCCATGTGTGGATTGACTGGCCTTTGTTTCTGCCTGATGGGCTTAGTATTTGGATCCAACTCAATGGTGTGTTGAGCTAACTCGGGATTGAAACCTTTCAAGTCTTCGTAGCTCCAAGCAAACACATCAGGGAACTCTTGACACAGCTGTATGAACTCATACTTTTCTTGTTCAGTTGTCATCTTTCCAATTTGCAATGGTTTGTTCTCTTCCACCAAGATGGATACTGAATCTTCTCTCTTGACCTGAATGTTTGCTTTCTCTTTCCTAAACTAGTCATTGGGATTGAAAATGGACTCCAAAGTGATAAGTCCCTTGGGCAGCTTGTTAGTTCTCAGTTGTACCACTTGGTCACCATACTGCTACTCTAACTTTTCCTAATTTTTGGCTGAGAATTCAGCTTCTTCTTGCAAGAAATGGATGATTTGCTGGTCATTCTCAAACACTTGCCAACTTACATTGTTATCCGGCACTGAAGGCCTCACAATCACATGGATGTTTGGCTGTACCTTGTCCTTTTGAATGCTTTCCACAATATCAAAGGCTGCCCCAACTGCTGCAAGCCTATCAACAGCTTGGTTCTCTTTCCTAGGGACTGATTTGATGCCAAAGCCCTCAAAATCTTCAATGAGGTCCCACACCCTGTTCTTGTAGCACTTGAGTAGATCATTCTTGGCAGCATGCTGCCCTTTGACCTGATTTACAATCAATTCACTGTCACCAAAGACTTGCAAGTTCTTTATCCCTCTCTTTATTGCCCAATGCATCCCTTGCACCAAGGCTTCATATTCAGCAGTGTTATTGGAGCATGCAAACTGAAATCTAAAAGCTGAATAGTACTTTACTCCTTGAGGTGAAACCAGCATGGCTCCCCCTCCGGCACCTTGTCTACTCCTTGATCCATCAAAAAACAGCTGCCATACCTCATTGTCATCCTTGTGGTCTGGCTTGGTGATGCTAGGAATGGGCTGATCTTCTTCATGTATGCAATAGACTCCTAGCTCAGATTCTTCTACTTCTTGATAAGGATCAAAAGCATGCACCTTGTTTGCCCATTCATCAAGAGTTAGATCCGGGATGCTTCCAACCTTGGTGTCAGCTTCATCAGTGCTTGGGTGATCTTCTTGATCAAATGCCAATAGTTGGCATTGATCTGACTTGGAGTGTAGGGCTCAATGTGGAAGTTTGCAATAGGTTCAGACCTGATTGTAGCTTTGGTTCCATACCTCGTTCTGAACAACATGTGTGACCAATCAGCAGACAAATATCCTCCAATCTTGGCTGTGAAATCTCTTGACAAACATAGGGCAAAGAGTGGTGGAAGGTCTATAACTAATACATCTTGTAAAACAACAACATTTGGACATGCATGCAAGGTAAGACTCAAGTTTCTAATCACCCCAACTATTGTTACTATTGTCCCATCCAACTGCACTACCCCTTTGGATATGGTTTCATATTGAAGTCCTAGCTGATCAGCTATTTGCTTGGGCATCACTGAGCTACTTGCCCTGGAATCAATCATGCAATTGTGCACCAATTGGTTTCCAATGATTAATGAGACATAAAAAGGAGGGGGCTTCAACATTTTACCTTGCTGTCCTCCATGATTCCCTTCAGGCTGCAGCATTTGTGAGCACCTTCTCTTGCATTTGGACTTGCTGATTCAAAGTTGGCCAGTCCTTCATGGCAGCTTGTAGCAAATCTCTCTGGCCTGGGATAGATAGGGATTCCCACATTGATATATTTACATTTGTCTTCTTCATCTGATCAATGATACTAAATGGTGATGAAGGATCTCTTTGTTGTCCCTTGGTTTGCATATTCATCCCTTGCATGTGGGCAGCAACAACTGGTATTTGAGTTGGTTTAGGAGCTGGTTTGGGTGCTCCTTGCATGTTTGGGACTACATTTTGTTTGCCAAAAGCTTGTGGAGTGGTAGAAGGTTGTGGATTACTTGGAGCCAATGGCTGTCCTTCACCCAAATTTCTCCTTTTTGACCTTGTGTTGGCTACAACACTTTGAGAGGGTACTTGATTCATACCACAAAAATCCTCTGCCTGCCAGTTCACAAGTGTGGTGTCATTTGGAGCTGATTGCTGCTGGAATGTTTCTTGTTGTTGGTTGTTTCCTTGACTGCCCTCATCCTCCACACCAGTAGTTGTCACCATAAATGCTTGATTTAAGGCACCGTTGAAGCACATAGATTGGTTGTGAGGTTCATTGCATGGAAAACACCAATCATACTCCTGAGCAACGTTGTTTTGTGTTGGCACCAATGCCTTAGAGGCAGATATAGCATTTGGATTATAGGGCTGAAATGGTCTGTTGGCAGGAGGCCTTGCTTGATTCAGATTTGCAGCTAGATTGGGTGGTCTATGAGGTTGATATGGCTGCCTGTTAGGCTGAGCTTGAGGCTGGAAGGAAGGTCTAAAACTTTGGGCTTGTTGCCTCTTGAGAGTAACCAGCTCATTGCCTAAATTTTGCAATTGCTTCATGACTTCTTGAAGCTCATTTGAGGCACTTGGAGATGAAGTAGAAGCTTCATTTGAACTCTAATTTCTAGGAGTGGGAATAGAAGCTAAATTAGGTGCTTGACTAGTACTTGGGCTCTCTAAACTTGGATATAATGGCATTGGAGGCCTAGGAGCTAGCTTTCCAGCTTGAATCAAACAATTTTCAGCCCTAATGGCAATGCTATAAGCCATAGGGATAGTTATGCCTCCCATGGACTGAATCAACATAGAAATATCAGAATTTAAGGCTTTAAGGTAATATAGAAAAGCACCTTCTACCGCTGGCCTTACTGCCACTGGAATCCTCTCCCAAGTCCTTTGAAATCTGAAATTAAAATCAGTCAGCTGCTCATTGGGAGCTCTTTTGATAGTTGTCAGCTGCTCCAAAAGGGACAAGTTGTCTCCCTTTTCCCCAAACTACTCATGGAGGGCTATACATAGTTGGTTCCAATTTTGAATAGAACCTGAGGCAAGGCTCCTGAACCATTGTAAAGCTTTCCCCTTGAATGAGGATGCCAACGAATTTGACAACAACTTGCATCTCATTGATTTCATGAATTGCACAAAGGTTGGCAATGTCTTTAACATGATCACCAGGAGTAGTCTGGTTCTCTCCAGTGAAGTATGGAATGTTCTTCAATGCTGCAACTGGGATTGATGTTGTGCATTGAGAGAAAGTGGGCTCTACTGCCAAAGAAATTGACATGGATTCGGTGGTTGCGCCATTCTGATTGGCCTGAGAACCCTTGTTGATTGGATGAAAGGCCTACCAGGTGGAGGTGTTGACAAGGTTCTATTAGGTGGAGATGGAGACCTTTGGATTCTCCTCCCACTTTTCCTTATTCTTGGAGATAACTGTAGATATTCAAACAACACCTCTTCCTCTCCAGCTCTTGACCTTGTGTTGATTCTTCTCATGATTTTTCAGGTCTACACTGCTAAAACCAGCTAATTCTTTCCCTTGGAGTCGCCAGATGTGTAATTTATAGCTCTTTTAAGCAAGAAAATTGCAGCAAATGCACATCAACTTTGTTGCAATGAAAATGAGACCTCTAAGGTCCCACCGGGCGTGCCAAAACTATTAGTGCAAATCAGCAAGCACCCCTGGATGTTGATCAGATTTCTAGGTTGATCATACTAGCATCCAGTGTGATTGCACAACATTGAATCCTTTCTCCAAGTGTGGGACTTGCAAAAATGAGAAAGGAATCTCCAGAGAAGGTTGGTTCCTATTCCTCTGTTCAGATGCACACGAAAAAAATGCAGAGGGTTTACTCAAAATCTAATCTAACTTGCCAAGGAGACAGGGTAAGAAGATGCATAAAAATAAACCTAAGCTAACAGAGGTGATGCACCGAGGAATGAAGAACACCTATCTTGCCAATAAACACAAACCATTAAAATGTGATGCAAGATCATGCACAGATAACAAAATTTGTAGTGAAAGATCAGGAGGATGCAAATGAACACAGAGAGGGTTGAGAATCATCCACAGACATGCATTACTTGATCCAAAGATTGATACAATACACTACAAAATGCCAAGAGGCAAAAGTTGCATTACAGTTTTAAATGGGAGGTTCGAACTCCACAAATTCACCTGCCAAGAGAAGGAGGGGAGGGGCAAAACAAGAATGTCCAACCTTTAGAAAGAAGCCCCTCCTTACAATTTATAGGAAGAATGAGAGAGGGAAGAGAGAGGAAATCCAAATCTACCCCAACCACTTCTAGGTTACATTTAATTCATCTCATTATGGTGGTAGGTGAGAACCCTAGCAAAAGTGGCGAACTGTATTTTGCATTAAAGTTGGTTGTTGAAACGTCATTTCTAGCCATTATCACGTGCCAGAGGTTTTTTTCAATTTTCTCTCCAAACTGAACCAAAATGCAAGATTTCCCCCAGAATCATGTAGATAATTTCACCATATTTCCATTGATATAAAGAACGTGAAAATCCGAGCTCTGGATCGAAAGTTATGGCCATTTGAAGATTTAGGGCAAAAACAGGCCCAAAACGGATCGGCGGGAAAAAAATTGAATTTTACCTCTTTTTGCATTTTGGGAAATTTTTAAAAAAATTTTCCACGCTCGCCACTTGGATGACACGTGTCAGGCTCTGGTTCATCCACGGGCTTATCCTTTGAAAATTTCTTGCCACTTGGACACGTGGCATGACCTGATTCGTTGGCCGGGCAGCGGGCCAAAACACTCCTTTTGGATTTTGGTGAAACACTTAGCCAAATTTCCAACTTTTCCTCTTCTGACACGTGGCACATTCTGATTCATCTGCGGGCCTCCTTGTCTCTTTTCAGCCATTTCACCTTTTCACGTCCCATGCGTCCCTCGTGTACCTTTGGCCCAACTGTCCTAAAATCTGCCTCTGGACAAATATCTCCGAACAGCCCGAAATGGACTGTCTTGTTCCATTCGAATTGGCCTTTTTCTTTTCACGTCCCTCGCGTCCCTCACGTACTTTTTTTGGCCCGGATGTCCCAAACTACATGAAACAAATATCTCCGACTTGGATGATTTTTTGTGCTTGCTCTCGGCCATTTCGGCTTTTCGCGCCCCCAAATCGTGAAACAAAAGACTTAGACATTTTTCGTCCCCATCCCACGCCCCAACCAATGTGTCCCACGCAGACTTCCGGGACAAAAGACTTAGCTGATTTTCTTGCTTTTTCGGCCCCAAGCTTGGTACAACGAACCTCAGTCGACCCAAACCCTTCAGACCGAAATGCCTTAAACAGTCCTGCAACCTTATTTTTGCATTTTTTCCATTTTTTCTAACTCGTTGGGATTTCTTCTTGGATGGGGAGTTAGAAAAAGGCGAGAGAAAAAGGTGAGGGGAACCCGAAAACATGATTTTGGGCCTTGAATCAATCTACTTGGAACAATTTGATGCATGTTATCAAACATGATTTGTGTATGTGTATGTGTGTGTGTGTTTTCCCGTGCATGTGGGTGTGCGTGTGCACATGTCTATGCGTGTGCGTGTGCATGTGCGTGTGAATGTGGGTCTACGTGTGCATGTGCATGTGTGTGTGCGTCTTTGTGTGTGTCTGCGTGTGCATTTGCATGTCGGTGCGTGTGTGTGTGCATATGCATGTGCGTGTGCATGTGCATGTGCGTGTGCGTGTGGTGTGTGTGTGCGTGTGCATTTTCATGTGCGTGTCCAAATGCGTGAGCATTTTGTGCGTGTTTGTGTGCATGTGTGCAGGTAGCTGCGTGTGCATATGTGTGTGTGTGTGCATGTGATTATGCATGTGCATGTGCATGTGCGTGTGCATGTGCGTGTGCGTATGCGTGTGCGTGTGCATGTGTGTGTGAATGTGTGGGTGCGCATGCATGTGCATGTGCGTGTGCGTGTGGGTGTGCGTGTGCGTGTGCATGTGTGCGTGCATGTGTGTGTGTCGCGTGTGCGTTGGCGTGTGCGTGTGCATGTGTGTGTGTGTGTGCGTGTGCGTGTGTGTGCATGTGCATGTTCATGTGTGTGTGTGTGTACATGTCCAAGTCCGTGTACGATTGTGCGTGTTTGTGTGTAACTCTGTGCATGCGGAGTGCGTGTGCGTGTGCGTGTGCATGTCCGTGCGTGTGTCTGCGTTTGTGTCCACGTGCATGT
>CM031243.1:190298765-190303033 GCA_018340775.1 Taxus wallichiana var. yunnanensis
CACATGCAGATATAACAGACGAGACCGCCATAAACACCACAGATTTGTTAAAGATCAAACATAACAACTACTGTAGTTATCCAGCAGTACAGTAGCTCTCACGCTAAACAGTGATGACCCTCTACCAACAGACTCCACAAGACCTTCCACATGAAGCGGCAAACAAGAAGATATTCACCATATCGCCTGTCGTGGTGCAGTCGACGGCTCTTAGTTCAGTCAAGCTCAAGACTGGATATTCATAATATTAGAAGACGTAACTAAGCACAAGCATGACTACAAATCCACCCAGCAACGTACAGCTCAATCTCATCCCAACTAAAACTCTGCGAGGACTTAGTTTCCAGGGCCGTAATCAAAACAACCTTTTTATCACAGTCAACCAAGAGGCTCAACAACATTAAACAAATGATGTTTTTCCCTATGCCAATGTAGTGATATTCGTACTGAATCCACACAACACGCACAGCTTCAAAAACTGGAACAGAATTTAAAATAACACAACCATGACTAACAAGGAGTCTTTTTCCAGGAAACAATTTCAACAAGGTCTCAACCAAGTAAGTTATGAAAAGAAAACTCTTCCTTTACTTTCCCCAACAACAGACAGAAGGAACACGAGAAATTAAAATAAGTGTCCGAACGTTATACATGTATAGCAAAGGTTAAATCGAAAATCAACACACTTCGCATCATTTCTCTAACTGTATCCATACCACTAATGCTCTAAACAGGTTTATACTAAAATTAATTTCACGAGACCACAACTCAAGAATTTCACAACTGAGAAAATTCAGAAGGAAATCATAATATATGCCTCCAGGATAAAAAAGGAGGTCTTACCCATGTGATATTTTACAAATAAACTTCTACAGAAGCCGCTATACAAGTTGAATGCATTTAAATGATAATATTCACTGTTCAGGCCTATACAGAAGCAAAATACTGGTTAAGTAACAAGGATTCCAACTGAGCCCACAAAAACAATGTCCGCTCTAAGTTACACAGAGAGGAAAACATATCATATGCATCTATGGTTTAAAATAAGCCGAACCCAAGTAATATTCTCCATCAGAAACTCCTTCAGAAGTCAAAATACTATCAACTCAAGTATTCAATAACAAGATGCATTCGCAACTGTACTTCCTCAGAAAACGAGACATAATTTTTGTTTAATGAAGTTCAACAGCATCAATAACGTATAATACCCATGACATACAAAATACAGAAGTTGGTATATCATGCACCTTCAAGAGTTTCAACAGTATCCGTCTCAACAAGTGAAAACAACAAGGTATCGACTGAATCAAACAAGAAAACAATGCATGAACTCCCACAAGCCGAATTCATGTATTTTTCCTTGAAAGCATTTCTTCAATTCTAACCGAAATGCAAAACCCAACAAGATAGAGCAACAGTAAGCATTAACAACAAGTATTGACAGTAAACATTGACAACAAGTATCAACAGTAACCTGTACCCATCAAGAGAACAATTTATGGGCTCTCACAGAGCAAGCCCAGTACACATTCCTGCATATATATTTCGCAAAATAAAGCCGGAATACACAACACCAAGAAATATTGCAACAGTTCGAAAAATAAAATACACCCATCAAGGTTTAAATTGAAAAATCGAACCAGCAAGAAGATACAGTGACAAAATCACACAAGGCTACCATATAAATCATCTAATTCCAAAAATCATCTGAACAGAGTTGTTCTAATGAAATCATTTGAAAGAGAGCAAGATTTTTAAAGGTTAGGGCCTAACATGCCTGGATATTTGCTCAAAATTTCGAAGCAGACCACTGAAAGAGCTCGAACCTTCTCCTTCTTTTCCAAGTTAGAGCCACCAACAAAAATTTGCTATTTCCATGACTTATATATTTTCCTTGCCAGAGGAAAGAGCTAGTTACGCTCATACTTGCCATGCAACACCAAGAAGACTGGTGCGAAGAACCAGTGAATAGACAGAAGGAAAACCGGAGTGCATGCAAAACCCAATAAACTATTAACTTTCCATTTTGCATGCTTCCCCATGAAATCCGAGCTCGAAGACCGAGTCCATAAATGGCATTTACTCCCATTTTCCCGCTCAATCTCCACTGCCACCGACCGCCATAGTTGGCGATGGACAAAAGCACATTAAAGACCATTTCCAACTTTGGCGACCTGCCACGTCGGCTCAAGTTAGCCGTTTTAAAACCTCCACCAAATTACCTGTCCCTCATGCTTATCCCTGCATTTAACAACATAGAAACTGCCGCCCATGGTTCGCACCCCTCCATAGGTCCCCTTAATCCTTGCTCAATAGTTAGGTTAGTAACTTAGGTTAGGATTTAGGATAACACTTAGTCTATCCTCTTAGAACATAGATGCTAACTTAGAACATTAGCTCTTAGCCTAGGTCTAGGTTAGATTAACACTAATCTAACCCCTAGGTTAAGTTTAGTTTTAGGTTACTAACATTAATAATTCCAGTTAGGTCTAACATTTCATATGCTCAGAAAAAGAACCTACAACATGCATTCTCGAACAGGGTTCACTCCTGTACTGCCATTAGGCTACAAAATTATATGTAACTGAATTATTACCTGGTCCGCGATCAAGACCTTCCAGATATATTTCGATATCGGGAACCAATCCATTTAACACGATCAACCTGAGTTATACTCCGGACTTGCTTACTCAATGCATCCAGACCTTGCAACCTGCTCAAGGTCTGTAATTTTAATTCATCACGAACAAACTTAAAGCAATACTTGGATCAATTCCACTGATCCAAGGCTAGGTCTTATAGATGGATAACTCCATAATTCATTCCGAGATCAGATTAAACTCAGGCGTAAAATGAAAGAAATAAAAGAGTCCAATCATATTCCGACTCAGTCAAAGATCTGCAATCTGCAAAGAAGATACAGTACATATCAAGCACGACTTCTCAATCAAAGGAACACATCCTTTTTACAAAGAAATCACATATCAACACTTGTATGCTCAGGAGGAAGTAACAACAACCAGTTCGGTGTTAAAGTGTGTGTGTGTGTGTGTGCATGCATGTGCATGTGCGTGCGTGTGTGCAGGTGTGCATGTGCGTGTGCATGTGCGTGTGTTGTGTGTGTGCGTGTGCATGTGCATGTGTGTGTGGGTGTGTGTGCACTTACGAGTGTGCTTGAGAGTGTACATGTTAGTGGATCGCGTTTGTGTGCATGTGCGTGTGCATTGGGTGTGCGTGTGCGTGTGTGTGTGCATGTTCATGTGCGTGTGCATGTCCGTGTGTCTGTGTGTGTACGCGTGCATGTGCATGTGCGTGTGCGTCTTGTCGTGCATGTGCTTGTGCCTGTGCCTGTGCCTGTGCATGTGCATGTGCATGTGTTTGTTCATGTGTGTGTGCACTTGCGAGTGTGCTCCGAGAGTGTCCATGTTAGTGCATGTGCATGTGGGTGTGTGTGTGCACATGCTCGTGCTGTGCTGTGTGTGTGCGTGTGCATGTGGGTCTGCGTGTGCGTGTGCATGTGTGTTTACATCTTTGTGTGTGTGTGCGTGTCAATGTGCATGTGCGTATGCATGTGCATGTGTGTGTGCGTGTGATGTGCGTGTGCGTGTGCATGTTCATGTGCGTGTGTGTGTGCGTGTCCAAGTGCGTGAGCATTTTTGTGCGTGTTGGTTTGCATGTGTCTAGGCATGTGCGTGTGCGTATGCGTGTTCCATGTGTGTGTGCGTGTGCATGTGTATGTGTGTGTGCGTTTGCGGGTGCGCGTGCACATGTATGTGTGTGCATGCAGTGCGCGCGTGCGTGTGCGTGTGCGTGTGCGTGTGCGTGTGGGTGTGCGTGTGCGTGTGTGCGTGCAAGTGTATGTACGCGTGCATGTGTGTGTGCGTGTGCGTGTGCATGTGCGTATGCGTGTGCATGTGCGTGTGCGTGTGCGTGTGCGTGTGCATGTGCGTGTGTGTGTGTACATGTCCAAGTCCTGCATGTACGATTGTGTCATTTGTGCATGTTCGTGTGTAATTCTTTATGCATGTGCTTGTGCATGTGTGTGCGTGTCTGTGTGTGTGTGCATGTGTCCGCGTGCGTATGCATACGTGTGCGTGTACGTGCGTGTGCGTGTGCATGTGTGTCTGCATGTGGGTGTGCGTGTTCATGTTCGTGTGTGTGTTCGTGTGCTTGTGTGTGCACTTGCGAGTGTGCGTGTGCGTTTGCATGTGCGTGTGTGTGCGCGCACGTGTGTGCATGTGCGTTTGCATCTACGTGTGCGTATGTGT
>CM031243.1:190303133-190343133 GCA_018340775.1 Taxus wallichiana var. yunnanensis
ATATGAATTTCACCAAGTTAGAACAGCAGGCAGAAGAAGGATTCCCTTCCAATAAATGATTCTACCCAATCCATTTTCCAAGTTCATAATAGTATGCAAAACTCCAGAATGCAAAATCAGATGTCATTACCTTTAGTAAAGTAAACCGTACAGGGTGTCAATACATGAATCTAGTATAATCAAGACAACCCACACAGCAAGACTAACTTTCTATGCATTTATTCTTTGTACAGCAATCCAAGATTAAGTCATAATCACCAAAACAGTTCGATCTTAAAGGACCGATCAGCATTAATAAACACAACTAATCATCATACCTTCCTAGCAAGAAACAATATATTTCTCTATGAGTTCAGAAGGAAAAACTATTCCTTTTCCAACTCTCACGAACATTCATAAAAATTCTAATGCCCATTCCTTTAAAATACAAGATGCCATTTCCTCATAATCCCGAAACAGCAGAAGGAAGAGAAAAGTCTTATCTCTTTTAAGCAAGAAAGGAAAGAACAGCCAAAAACGTGTTATCTTTTCTTTCCCCAAGGCAATTCGTATGCTCATACAAAAAAACAATGTTGTATTCATCATAATCAACACAGCAGAGAGAGAAAGAAACTATTTCCTTTTCAAAAGAAGTTTCAGTATAGAAACGACCTTAAGCAACTCGTACATCCTGTACCATTATATCACGAAAGCCCATATAACAAAGATCATTCACACAGTAGTGAAAACAACCCACACTGTCTACCAGCTCCTTATGTAATACTTAAACAGTGAAGTAATCATTCCTTAGAATTCGAAAGGAAATGCCATGCCTTTAAATCCCGAAACAACAGATAGTAAACAAACAAAAGATCTTATTTCCCTCAATGAAACTTTAGCACAGAAATGACATCAAGCCGCACACACAACCTTCACCATCTTATCACCAAAGTTCATGTGACAAAAGACAATCATACAGCAATAAGATGACCAACACTACCTATACAGTTCCTTATCATCATTTTTTTGCAAGAAAACCAGTTCGAAACTCCGTCTAATGTCAACAACCAACACAGCATGGAGGTATTCCATTCAAAGAAGTGCAAGACAGATAAACACAGCAACAGGGAAATGATTTTCCTATCATTTCCAAAAATGACAGCAAGGGTCGACGAACCCAAGTCATAGCAACACTTCACAACTGTATTCTACTTCCATTTACATGCAAGGACAGTTCCAAACACAACAGCAAGGAAACAATTTCACAATAAGGAAACGATTACACAGCCTGTTCCAATTCCACACAACATGAATAGAGAAAGAGAATATCTATTTCCAACATGATTCGTGCAAAAACAAATCAAGACCGATCAACCAGAAGCGATGCTTCTTAACATTTTCCAAAAAAATAAGCAAGAACCAACAAAATCCAAATCATATCAACTTGACAACAATCACAAAATCAAAACCCAAGAGCAGGGTTGTTTTAATGAGACACTTAAACAAAGCAAGAATTTTTAAAGAGAAGGGCTTAACATGCCTGTAATCTCTTTTCCAGAACTCGAAGAAAGCTTCGTTTGCCGTGTTATTTCCTTCCACGGTGACAACACAAACTTCCCAGCACTCCTTTCTTCTTCAGGCTTAGCAACAGCCTTAAAAATCTCCAAGAACAGTGTCAAATTCTAAGAGCTGGTTCGACTGAACCAGGCCAGAAAAACCAAATGCAGAGCAACTTTGCAAAGGCTCGAATCGACCAAATGAAAATCAAAATTCCCTCATACACTTTCCAAGGCGAACTGGTCGCGAGGACCAAGAACAATCAATGCAATTAAGGCTCTGCCTTTTCCTAGCTTCCCACGCCACTGCCACTTGAGTTGGCGAACTCTAAATTTCAAATTTCCCATGCAAAACTGAATTTGGCTCTATCTCCAAATAGATGCCTCTATTTCCTACCTGCCCCGCCAAAACTGGCGCTGTCCACGTATGGACTTACCAATAAATGCTAATGAATGCCCTTCCTTCATCCTTATCCTCTCCTTCCAAGGGTCTGCGCGCCCTTTTAGATTAGGATTAGTTTAGGTTGCATATAGTGTTCAACCTAGGTCTTAGTTTAGCCTTAGGTTATTAGGACTTAGGTTTATTTTTTTTTTTTTTTTTTTGTAATTTAAAAATCCACTTAGGATAGTAGTGTAGGATGCATGTTAGGACTTAGGATTAGTTTAGGTTTTTAATTCATACTAACCACTAACACTAATCAACTCCTAACCCAACCTCCATCCTGCCTTCCTACAGACATTCACGTTAATGCAGAGCAGGACGTTCCATCCTTTGGATCACGTATCAAGGCCACCCATGTCCAGGCATTTCTTGCCTCACGAGGTTCTAAGTTCGACAGTATAGGGCTCAAGAATCGAACCCTATCGTTGGCATTTACGTGCAATTGCTCATACTGCATTAGCCGCTACATGTTCATAACAACCTCGGGTTTGGTTCAAGAGTAAATCAATACAGAAATCACCAGAAGCCCTCAGCATACTTGGATCAATGAAATTGATTCAAGGTGTGCTGTCAATCAGTAACGAGAGTATAGCAAGTATACGACAATTTGTCGTCACATTAACAAACACACAAGTACAATAATTGTTGTCCTATACAATAAATCACAGCATGCAAGAATCCAAGTTAGCAACACATTCTTTTAAGATCAGAGTTTATCTTAACATGTTTGCCTTCATTCCAGCAGTTATAACAGCATGTAAAACATTCACCAAGATAACATACAAAATCAGAGCGTTACATTCTTCCCTCCTTAAAGAATCATCGTCCCGATGATCAGTTTAAACAAATCAAGGAGTTCCTAGGACAAAGTTCAGTTATTGTCCTTTCATTCATAAGTTCATACCAAAAACAGATTCACTCTTAAAAACAGTGTTTTAAGACAACTGTACAATAGACTAATAATTGTCTAAATTTGGTAGAATTATCAGTTCTCTGAATTTCAAATTCAATTAAACAGGTGTGGAAAAGTAGATCTCATTTCTTCGAGATTCTCCCAAGTTGCACTTTCTTCGCTGAACTGGTCCCACTGGACCTTACATTGGTTCACTTCGCGATTTCTCAAGTACAACTGGCGAGTTCCCAGCACTCGAATGGGCTTAACCATGATTATTCCTGGGTCTTGGACCTGCAAGGAATTCCAATTTAGCACATGTGATAAATCAGTCATGTATTTCTTAAGCAAAGAAATATGAAAAACATCATGCATTTGAGACAAAGCGGAGGTAATGCTAGACGATAAGCTACGGGGTTGATTATTTCAACCAAAAGGTCCCACGTAACGTGGCGACAACTTAGCGACCTTGCCAAAAGTTATTGAGCTCTTTTTCGGCTTCACCCAAAGAAAGACCTTCTCTCCTAGTTTATAATTCCTGTCAACCCACTTCAAGTCTGCATAGCTCTTTTGCCTATTGGCAGCCTCCTTTAGATGTTCCCGAATCATTTTGATTTGTTGTTCCATTTCCATAAGGATTTCTGGCCCAATTACCTCTCTGTCCTCAACGTTGTCCCAGCTGACAGGGGTTTTGCATTTTCTTCCATACATGCTTCAAAGGGCGCCATTTTTAAAGAGGCATGATAGGTGTTATGTAAGAAAATTCTACCAACGGAAGGTATTCCTCCCATTTATACTTCCGGTCCATGCAATACATCCTTAACATGTCCTCTAAAACACGATTAACTCTCTCGATCTGTCCATCCATTTCGGATGATATGCGAAACTGAAGTTCAATTTAGTCCCCAAGGCCGCATTAAGCATTTTCCAAAACCTTGATGTCATCCTCGGATCTCTCTGTCCGATATGATTAATTCGGTATTCCATGCAATCAAGATTTCATGTACAAATCTTCTTCTTGCTTACCACCGGTGCATCATCCTTCAAATTACAATGATGAAGTGTGCCACTTTGGTCAATTTGTCGATACTGACCAGGATAATGTCATGCTTATTTCTTGACATAGGCAATCCTTGAACGAAATCCATCGTTATCACTTGCCATTTATACTACGGAATACTGTGGGGATACAATAATCCAGCGGGGTGCATATGTTCCGCCTTAACACACTGACATTCCAAGCAGTGTGTTACAAACTCTGCCACATCCTTTTTCATTCCCTTCCAGAAATATTGCTTTGCTTAAGATCAGCGAGCATTTTTGTAATGCCAGGGTGTCCAGAAAAAGGTGAATTATGGAATTCAGTTAACAATTTCCCTCTTAAGTCATTTGCCACAGGTATATACACCCTATTTTCGAACCTCAGAATTCCTTCATTATCAAAATGGAATCCCTTATACCTGACGTCCTGCGGGTCTGCAACAAGTGCTGATTTGACTTGCTTTGGAAATAAGGATCGATTCCAAGGCATCTTTCACCTTATCCTTAAACTGAGTTCTTAACATTATAAGAGTAGAGATATGCTTCCTTCGACTCAAAGCATCTGCTTTACCTATTTTCCTTGCCCTTAATGTAGCTTATATCGAAGTCATCTTGAGACATAAATTCTAACCATCTTCACTGCCTTGCATTCAGATTTTCTTTGAGTGAAAATATACTTCAGCCCCGGATGGTCTGTTTTTTTTCAAAGGGCTTGCACAGAAGGTAATGCCTCCATATTTGAAGCGCATGAACAATGGCAGCGAGCTCAAGATCATGTGGAGCATAGTTCTGTTCATGTAACTTAAGTTTTCTGCTTTCATAAGCGATGACATGGTTATTCTGTAACAGAATACCTCCAAGGCCTTCTCCTAAGGCATCCGTTACAACCATAAAATCTCCATTTGGATCGAGTGCAGTCAAAATAGGTCTTGTAGTTAAGCTGTTCTTTTAACTTTTTAAAGCGATTCACATTTGTCTATCCGGACAAATTTCTTTTCTTTCTTTTGCGGCGAAGTGATTGGGCGCAATTTTTGAAAAGTCCTTAACGAACTTTCGATAATATCCAGCCAAGCCCATGAAGCTCCTTACTTAGTGCACGTTCTTAGGCGCAGCCACTCGATTATAGCTGTGATCTTTGAAGGGTCAATGACTATCCCATTTTTCTTATAACGTGTCCCAAATAATGCATACGCATCATAAAAGGAACATTTGGATAGTTTGCCATCTGACTTCCTCTTTCTTAATATTTCTAGCACTATCCTGAGATGTTCTTGGTGCTCTTCGACATTTTTAGAATATATAAGAATGTCGTCTAAGAATCTGAAGCACAAACTTGTCTAAGTATTCTTGAAAAATATTGTTCATTAGATTCATGAAGGCGGCGGGTGCATTAGTCACCCAAAAGGCAACACCGTGAATTCATAATGCCGTACCTCGTTCTAAAAGCTGTTTTATGAATATCTTCTTCCTTTATTCTCGGTTGATGGTACCACGATCACGAGATCTATTTTTGAATAAACCGATGCTCCTCGCATCGATCAAACATATCATCAATCCTAGGAAGTGGGTATCGATTTTTAATAGTTGCTTTGTTCAACGTGCATGTCGTCGATCACCTGCACTGCCTCAAAGTGCCATCCTTTTTCTTTACAAAAATTACCGGTGCTCCCCGAGGTGAGGCGCTCGGTCTAATCAACCCCTTAGTCGGAAGTTCTTGTGGCGAGCCTTGACTCTACCAATTCAATCGTAGTCATTCTACATAAGGTGCCTTAGATATGGGTTCCGTTCTGGTTTGATCTCTATTGCGAATTCAAACTCACTTTTGGGTGGAAGACTGCAATTCCTCCGAAACACATCACGGAAATCCCTCAACAATGGATATCTTTCCATGAAACCATTATCCTCTTCCGCATTTTCCATCACTTTTACACATATACAAAGTGCAACCTCTGTTTTTAGCCCTCTTTAGTTGCATGCCGTCGATTTCTAATTCTTTACTTCCGTTTACACCTTGAATGATTCTTTTGCTTTACGTAGGTCATCAAAGCAACAGATTTGTTTTTCATAACGATCGACCTTTGCCTTATGTTCAGCCAACTTGATTAACTCAATAATGATATCATATGATCCTAGAGGAGTGACATACAAGTCAACTTCGGTGGAGAAACCAGCAGATCAAGAATTTCCCCAAAAAGACACATTTTTTGTATGGACAACATTATTCCCATAATGCACTTTGTCCATGTTTTATCCATTCTCGTAGCCTTTCTTTTTAATTTCATAGCAAGTTTAGCAGAAATAAAACATTCAGTAGCTCTAGTATCAAAAGTATAACTACATGTGTACCGAATAACTTACCCGTAACTTGATGGCGTCACTTGCTTTTCGGCTTGTGCATTAGCCACTTTGCGGCGTGTATCCTATCTTTGCGTCATGAATCATCCTTCTTGAGAGGACGGTGATTCGCATAGTGGTCCTTTCCACGGTTGAAACATCCTCAGTTGGCCCTTTTCTAGGCTCAAATTTGTTACCACCTTGAAGTTATCATTCGGCTTCCATAGGACTTACTTCGATGCCATTAACTTTTATGAAGTTGTTCGCACACTATTTACTGATGTTCATCACGGGTTTCTTGTTGTTATCTCTGAACAATTTTGTTTTTCACACCAAACCTTTTCCAAGGTCCCTTTTTTGGTGCGAGACGAAGAAGGATTGGGAATCTTCTTCCTTATCTCTTCCACGTGAGTAGATATTGCCCTCGATTTACATTCTGTCCCGATTGCCTTTTACAACTCCATCCATGGTGGTTGGGCCGTGGACATCCACTTCACCACCAATGATGGGATTCAGTCCCATTATGAATTTCCATATTCTGAACTTCTCGTCATCTTGGTATTGCGGCACATACTTAAGGAGTTTAGTAAACCCTTCCCAGTATTCTGTCACCGACAGCCTTCCTTGCGACCAGTTCTAAAATTCAGTCATTTTCCTATCAAAATAGAGTTGAGGCAGCCATCGTTGCCTAAAATAACCCTTAAATTGATCCCAAGTTATGTCTGATTTGACAATATTCAGCTCAACCTTACGGTTGTCCCACCATGATGATGCTTCATGAGAAAGCTGATATGCTCCCCATATCGCTTTAGTCTCTTCGGAGAAGTTTCTTATTGCAAAGTATTTCTCCATTTCACCGAGAGCTAGTTCTCGGCTCCGTCCCCAAAGAGTTCTTCCATCAAACTTTGGAGGACTTATTCTCTTTATATCATTTGTAAGTTCAACTGCTAATCTTGCCCTTTTATTTTCGGGGGATTAGGAGCATTTACATTATTATCATCAACACCCGATTCCCTCTAGTTGATGTTGTCCATGAGGAAGCGGTGATCATTTATTTCAGCTTCATTCTCCTCCTCTTCATTGCCCATTGATTGCTGTTCCAAAAAGCAGTCAAATGATCCTCGTATCAAGTAGGGCGCAAGGATTTCATCCGGCTTTTGGGCGATTCTTCTTCTTTCACCCTATAACGGGTTATTCGCAGCATTCCTCTTATCCCCGACCATTTTACTTTCAATAAGAAAATGTAAACCTTATTAATATCATGGACTCATTAGGTCTAAGAGCTGAACCTTCACTCGATACCAAGATGTAACATCCCCATTTAAGATACCAGAACAAGGGAAATTTTTTTTTTTTTTTTTGATAACGTTCTCTGTTATGAATTATAAAAATTCAAACACACGTTCTAGTTTTAATAATTGTTCTCTGCCCAAACAACACAGTTTGGATCACACAATTTCTTTTAAAACGAATGTTCCCTGTTCGCATATTTACAATATGGAACACACATTCAATGCCATTCAATCTTATAACGATTCTATATACTTTGCTTAAATGACTCGAGGAAGGCCGATCTTCCATTTTCATGGCTCGGAGTTTCAACGATCCTTCATGTTCGTTTATGCATAGTATATTATATATACCATTTCATAACCGTTTCCGGTTATCGAAGTGATCCATTTAAGAAGCCTATCTAAATATCTGTTACTGATATTCATTTGACATCCTACATCTTAAATTAAGTGATAAGGACAACGCAACCAGCAATTGCGATACTTTGGCCAAAGATTTTCACATGCTTTGCATGATCATATTCCTGAATGTGATACACATCAACGGAATACGTCCTTCACCACACTTCACCTGTTATCTAGAATGGTCTTTCTGGTTCCTACCAAGTCCTCTTCGTTTAAGGTCGGTTTTAAACTTCCATTCCAACTAGTAATATGAGCGGGTATAGGAAGGAACTTTTGGTAACTAAAGATACGTATACATACGGTGTCGTTTCCCCATGACTCCATGTGTTTAGTTATCTTTAGTATTCCGAGTCACTCCATATACCCGATCATACCCTATCCCGTATCTAAGAGCTACACATTCACCTATGTATTCTTGATGTTTTAATTCGGGAGGGCATTGCAATATGTCAGCTGCAACATTGTGTCGTCATGAAGACCCCATCTTCATGGAGACACCTTGCTGTAGCTGGCGTATGCCAATGTCCTACAGAATTCTCCCATCGAGAATACACATCCTGCTCAAGTGATTTGGATACGATTTAATAATTAAAATCAACTTTCAGCATCCACGTTGATCCCTTGATCCTCATTTCCGTTACAGTTGTATAGGGCTAAGAGGGACTAAATCCGTCCATTATCTTGCTATGCATCTTCTCCTTCGTGTCGAAGGGCTGCATTTCCCTACTTGGTTCTCTTCTTAATCATTGGATTAAGCGGTCCGTACCGACGGACGTGATAAGTTTAACCTATTAAACTTAGCCAAGATTTTCTCAACTGCAACTAAATTCAGAATACTAACTTATTAGACGTCATTCATACGAGGTCTAAATTCCGAGAAATGTATTCATTTGTTCTCCTTAACGTCATATAGTTAAGGTCCATTAGTTATGGATATACTTATCCTATATCCTTTATTCTGAATTTAACCCACGAGATCATTAATGGAGTTCGAAAGCAAAGTTCGATTACTCCGAAGTTTAATTGATATTCCTTAGCTCCTAAGCTAATCCTGAATACCCTTTTGATTATGGAATCATATTCTTCCTAATCCTGTTTAATGTCAATTAAAAATTCATCTTTACCCAAGTATGAACTAATTGCATTTTCAACTTAAAAGTTGCATTTAGGTAAGAATAGATATCAGTTTCCATTTAACATCCATCCAAGGACAATTAAACAAATCCAAATCAAGAAATAACATTATATTTCCAATTTAGACAACAAATCAAACTGATATAATTATTAAAATAACACACATGTAATTGTATTCAACATTTCATGTCATAATCTGTACATTTGCCAATCCAACTGAATGGACGAGGTTTACATAAACATCAATACAACTCATAGATAGAAGAATATACTTTCTTCTTTTCACAATTCCTCGAAGAGGAATAAAAGCAACAATTACAATTCATCTTTCAGCTAATCAAGAAGCATCGAAAAAAAAATCCATGTCTTCATTCTAATCAAATTCCATCTGCAAAATGATTTGCAGGTCGATTCAATAGGCCGAGCATATTAAGCACTTATCCTTAAAATAAGGTGCTTCAAATAACTGTCTCAATAAAAGAACCCTACTTTTATGAAACAACGCGATTAAACATCAATCACAAAATAGGCACAAAAGAAAGATCAGCATAACAACTGAACTATCAAAATAGCATCACAATCAGCCAAAGAACTGCTGTCCCGTTTCCACATAACCGTTACAAATCTTAATTCACAATATTTGCACAGTTAAAAGTATAAATAGCTTACTGCTGATATAACACACTGTTATCTTTTCCACGCCTTTCAAAAACAATAAATGCAAAGGATGAAACTAACTGAAATGTAAATCCATTACTTTCCTTTCAGTTCATGCATCCTATCTAAGCACTACAAAATTCATTATTCACGAATTACAGCTTTCCAATTGAATGAAAGAAGAAAAGGTTATTTTTCCAAGTCATTCATCCATATCTCTATTTCTTTCCACATGACTGTCCTAACAATGGAATCCAAACGAGAGACAAATCAAGATAACAGTTCAGAGTGAAACTTACAAAATCCATTCGGAATTCACTTTCCGGCAGCAAGAATAATTTCATTTATAATCCGTTTTAAACGAAAACAAGGAAGAATTCATCATCCATTTTCATATTTCATTTGAATCAGGCTCATATGAAAATCCGAAACAGGTTAGTACAACCTTATGTTCATCCTAGATCAAACAGTATAAGGATGCAGACCATATATTTACCATACTAAAAGAAACCATATTTCTTTCACTGTAAGTTAAACAGATAAACAGTTATACGTTCATGCAGTCAATAAATCACATGATTTCCTAATCCTGTGAACGTATCCCATTCAAAATAACATATTATTCATTGTTGTTACCTACAGCAAGTCCAATAATCACATGAATATGAATTTCACCAAGTTAGAACAGCAGGCAGAAGAAGGATTCCCTTCCAATAAATGATTCTACCCAGTCCATTTTCCAAGTTCCTAATAGTATGCAGAACTCCAGAATGCAAAATCAGATGTCATTACCTTTAGCAAAGTAAACCGTACAGGGTGTCAATACATGAATCTAGTACAGTCAAGACAACCCACACAGCAAGACTAACTTTCTATGCATTTATTCTTTGTACAGCAATCCAAGATTAAGTCATAATCACCAAAACAGTTCGATCTTAAAGGACCGATCAACATTAATAAACACAACTAATCATCATACCTTCCTAGCAAGAAACAATATATTTCTCTATGAGTTCAGAAGGAAAAACTATTCCTTTTCCAACTCTCACGAACATTCATAAAAATTCTAATGCCCATTCCTTTAAAATACAAGATGCCATTTCCTCATAATCCCGAAACAGCAGAAGGAAGAGAAAAGTCTTATCTCTTTTAAGCAAGAAAGGAAAGAACAGCCAAAAATGTGTTATCTTTTCTTTCCCCAAGGCAATTCGTATGCTCATACAAAAAAACAATGTTGTATTCATCATAATCAACACAACAGAGAGAGAAACTATTTCCTTTTCAAAAGAAGTTTCAGTATAGAAATGACCTTAAGCAACTCATACATCCTGTACCATTATATCACGAAAGCCCATATAACAAAGATCATTCACACAGCAGTGAAAACAACCCACACTGTCTACCAGCTCCTTATGTAATACTTAAACAGTGAAGTAATCATTCCTTAGAATTCGAAAGGAAATGCCATGCCTTTAAATCCCGAAACAGCAGATAGTAAACAAACAAAAGATCTTATTTCCCTCAATGAAACTTTAGCACAAAAACGACATCAAGCCGCGCACACAACCTTCACCATCTTATCACCAAAGTTCATGTGACAAAAGACAATCATACAACAATAAGATGACCAACACTACCTGTACAGTTCCTTATCATCATTTTTTTTTGCAAGAAAACCAGTTCGAAACTCCGTCTAACGTCAACAACCAACACAACATGGAGGTATTCCATTCAAAGAAGTGCAAGACAGATAAACACAGCAACAGGGAAACGATTTTCCTATCATTTCCAAAAATGACAGCAAGGGTCGACGAACCCAAGTCATAGCAACACTTCACAACTGTATTCTACTTCCATTTACATGCAAGGACAGTTCCAAACACAACAGCAAGGAAACAATTTCACAATAAGGAAACGATTACACAGCCTATTCCAATTCCACACAACACGAACAGAGAAAGAGAATATCTATTTCCAACGTGATTCGTGCAAAAACAAATCAAGACCGATCAACCAGAAGCGATGCTTCTTAACATTTTCCAAAAAAAAGAAGCAAGAACCAAAAAAATCCAAATCATATCGACTTGACAACAATCACAGAATCAAAACCCAAGAGCAGGGTTGTTTTAATGAGACACTTAAACAAAGCAAGAATTTTTAAAGAGAAGGGCTTAACATGCCTGTAATCTCTTTTCCAGAACTCGAAGAAAGCTTTGTTTGCCGTGTTATTTCCTTCCACGGTGATAGCAAAAACTTCCCAGCACTCCTTTCTTCTTGAGGCTTAGCAGCCTTTAAAATCTCCAAGAGCGGTCAAATTCTATGAGCTGGTTCAGTTGAACCGGCGGAAAAACCAAATGCAGAGCAACTTTGCAAAGGCTCGAATCGACCAAATGAAAATCAAAATTCCCTCATACACTTTCCAAGGTGAACTGGTCGCGAGGACCAAGAACAATCAATGCAATTAAGGCTCTGCCTTTTCCTAGCTTCCCACGCCACCGCCACTTGAGTTGGCGAACTCTAAATTTCAAATTTCCCATGCAAAACTGAATTTGGCTCTATCTCCAAATAGATGCCTCTATTTCCTACCTGCCCCACCAAAACTGGCGTTGTCCACGTATGGACTTACCAATAAATGCTAATGAATGCCCTTCCTTCATCCTTATCCTCTCCTTCCAAGGGTCTGCGCGCCCTTTTAGATTAGGATTAGTTTAGGTTGCATATAGTGTTCAACCTAGGTCTTAGTTTAGCCTTAGGTTATTAGGTCTTAGGTTTATTTTCCCTTTTTTTTTTTGTAATTTAAAAATCCACTTAGGATAGTAGTGTAGGATGCATGTTAGGACTTAGGATTAGTTTAGGTTTTTAATTCATACTAACCACTAACACTAATCAACTCCTAACCCAACCTCCATCCTACCTTCCTACAGACATTCACGTTAATGCAGAGCAGGACGTTCCGTCCTCTGGATCACGTATCAAGGCCACCCGTGTCCAGGCATTTCTTGCCTCACGAGGTTCCAAGTTCGACAGTACAGGGCTCAAGAATCGAACCCCTGTCGTTGGCATTTACGTGCCAGCTGCTCATACCTGTAATCAGGCGCTGCACGTTCATAACAACCTCGGGTTCGGTTCAAGAGTAAATCAATACAGAAATCACCAGAAGCCCTCAGCATACTTGGATCAATGAAATTGATTCAAGGTGTGCTGTCAATCAGTAACGAGAGTATAGCAAGTATACGACAATTTGTCGTCACATTAACAAACACACAAGTACAATAATTGCTGTCCTATACAATAAATCACAGCATGCAAGAATCCAAGTTAGCAACACATTCTTTTAAGATCAGAGTTTATCTTAACATGTTTGCCTTCATTCCAGCAGTTATAACAGCATGTAAAACATTCACCAAGATAACATACAAAATCAGAGCGTTACAAATGTGGGAATCCCTATCTATCCCGTGCCAAAGAGACTTGTTACAAGCTGCCATAAAGGACTGGCCAACTTTGAATCAGCAAGTTCAAATGCAAGAGAAAGTGCTCACAAATGCTACCCAGCCTGAGGGAAATCATGGAGGACAGCAAGGTAAAATGTTGAAGCCCCCTCCTTTCTATGTTTCATTAATCATTGGAAATCAGTTAGTGCACAATTGCATGATAGATTCCGGGGCAAGTATGTCAGTGATGCCTAAACAAATAGCTGATCGGTAGGGCTCCAGTATGAAACCATATCCAAAGGGGTAGTGCAGTGGATGGGACAGCGGTAACAATAACATGTTGGGGTGATTAGAAACTTGAGTCTTACCTTGCATGCATGTCTAAATGTTTTTGTTTTATAAGATGTTTCAGTCATAGACCTTCCACCACTCTTTGCCCTATGCTTGTCAAGGGACTTCACAACCAAGATTGGGGGATATTCATCTGCTGATTGGTCACACATGTTGTTGAACGAGGTATGGAACTAAGGCTACAATCAGTGCGAAACTATTGCAAACTTCCACATTGAGCCTTACACTCCAAGTCGGATCAGCGCCAATTGTTCAAAGATTTGATCAAGAAGACCACCCAAGCACCGATGAAGCTAACACCAAGGTTAGAAGCATCCCGGATCTAACTCTTGATGAATGGGCAAACAAGGTACATGCTTTTGATCCTTATCAAGAAGTGGAAGAATCGAGCTAGGGTCTATTGCATACATGAAGAAAATCAGCCTATTCCTAACATCACCAAGCCAAACCATGAATATGACAATGAGGTATGGTAGCTATTTTTGATGGATCAAGGAGTAGACAAGGTGCGGAGGTGGAGCTATGCTTGTTTCACCTCAAGGAATAAAGTACTATTCAGCTTTTAGATTTCAGTTTGCATGCTCCAATAACACTGCTGAATATGAAGCCTTGGTGCAAGGGATGCATTGGGAAATCAAGAAGAAAATAAAGAACTTGCAAGTATTTGGTGACAGTGAATTGATTGTAAATCAGGTCAAGGGACAACATGCTACCAAGAATGATCTACTCAGGTGCTACAAGAACAGTGTGTGGGACCTCATGGAAGATTTTGAGGGTTTTGGCATCAAATCCATTCCTAGGAAAGAGAATCAAGTTCTTGTGAGGCTTGCAGCGATAGGGGCAGCCTTTGACATTGTGGAAAGCATTAAAAAGACAAGGTACAACCAAACATCCACATGATTGTGAGGCCTTCGGTGCCGAGATAACAATGTCGGTTGGCAAGTGTTTGAGAATGATTAGCAAATCATCCATTTCTTGCGAAGAAGAAGCCGAGTTCTCGGTAAGAATCAAGAAAAGTTGGAACAACAATATGGTGACTAGGTGGTGCAGTGAGAACTAACAAGCTACCCAAGGGACTTATCACTTTGGAGTCCATTTTTAATCCCAATGATGAGTTTAGAAAGGAGAAAGCAAACATTTAGGTCAAGAGAGAGGATTCGGTATCCATCTTAGTAGAAGAGAACAAACCATTACAAATTGGAAAGATGACAATGAATAAGAATGGTATGAATTCATGCTTCTTGTGTCAAGAATTCCCAGGTGTGTTTTCTTGGAGCTACGAAGATTTGAAAGGTTTCAATCCCAACTTAGCTCAACATACCATTGAATTGGATCCAAATACTAAGCCTGTTAGGTAGAAACAAAGACCAATCAATCCACACATGGAGCCTCTCATGAGGAAAGAATTGGACAAGCTGATTGAGTCAAGAATCATATTCCCAATCAAGCATTCTAGTTGGGTTGCCAACTTGGTTCCAGTCAGAAAGAAGAGTGGGGAGATCAGATTGTGTGTTGATTTCAGAGACTTAAATAGAGCATCTCTCAAGGACCATTACCCACTCCCTTCCATGGAGCAAATCTTGCAAGTTGTGGCTGGCTCCGAGAGGTTTTCACTACTTGATGAATACTCGGGCAATCGATTATGGTGAAGGAGGAAGACCGAGTTCAAGACATCCTTCACAACCAAATGGGAACTTTTACATACGGGAAAATGCCATTTGGGCTGTCCAACGCTGGTGTCTTTACCTTCCAAAGGGCAATGGACATGGCGTTTAAAGGTTTGATTAACAACGTGGTGCTGATTTACCTTGATGATATCAACTTTTTTTCCAAAAATGAAGCGAGACCACCTCTCTCATTTGAGACAAGTTTTCACGAGGTGCAGGAGATTTGGAGTGTCTTTAAATCCTAGAAAGTGTATCTTTCTTGCACATGAAGGAAATATCCTTGGCCATATTGTCTCCAAAGAAGGATTAACAATTGATCCAGAGAGGGTTGAAGCCATAAGAGCACTACCATTGCCAAGCCACAAGAAAGCCCTTCAAAGTTTCTTGGGGAGGATAAAATTTGTTCGGAGGTTTGTCCCAAATTTTGCAGCCCTTATCAAGCCCATCACCAAAATGTTAAAGAAGAGCATGGCTTTCAAGTGGATAGCAAAAGGCAAGGAGATTTTTGAAGCAATCAAAGAAGCCATTTCTCAAGCACCAACTCTCATCAACCCGGACTTCTCCAAGGATTTCATCCTCTATGCATTTGGAGGTAATGACACTATTTCTGCCATTTTGGTACAACGGTTTAAGAATAATGATGAGCAGCCAATTACCTTCTTTAGATAGAGTCTAGATGACTATGAGGTGAAGTACTCTTTTATTGAGAAGCATGTGTTGGCATGTCGAAGCTTGAAGAAATTCAAGCATTTAGTCTCGAACAAGAAGGTCCAGTTGCTGGTCTCACATGCTGGGGTTAAGGACTTCCTCCTCAACAAATATTTGAATGAGAAAAGGGCAGGTTGGATCACCCGTGTCATGGAGTATGACATTGAGATCAAGATCACCAAGCTGGTAATAGGGAAAGGATTGTGTGAGCAGCTAGTTTTGGGGAAGCAAAAAGAAGTATGCAATGAAGAATAGGTTGTTTTGACAGTCCAGGACAGCCATGAGCCAAGTGGCAATCAAGAAGAAGACAATGCTGCCCCCACTCCTTGCTGGACCCAAGGTATTATACACTTCCTAAGCACATGCCTATGCCCCCCGGAGATGAACAAGACCCAAAGAAGACACTTGAGATTGCGAGCTATCCCATATGCCATTGTTGATGGAGTTTTGTTCAAGAAAGATGTGAATGGAGTCTTTCTTTGAGATGCATTAGCACAAATTAGATTCATAGGGTGTTGGAAGAGTTCCATGGTAGACCAACTAATGGTCATTTTGCACGAGAGTGACAACTCTAAAAATCATGACGGCTGGTTATTATTGGCCTAAAATTTTTAGTGATTGCTATGCATGGGTTAAGAGGTGTAAGAATTGTGCATTCTTCACAGGAAAAGAGAGACTTGCTGCCCTTCCATTGCATCCAATCTCAGTTGACCAGCCATTCATGCAATGGGGTTTGGACTTCATTGGAGTCATTAATCACAATTCAAGTCAAGGGCACAAATGGATTTTGATAGCCACAGACTACTTCACCAAATGGACTGAAGCAGTAACACTCAAAGAAGTAAATGAGTCCAGCATCTTAGACTTTTATGAGGGGATAGTGACCAGATTTGGTATACCTAATACAATAATCTCAGATAATGCATTGGCATTCATTGGATCCAAGGTGACTGAGTGGGCTGTCAAGAACAGGATCTACCTAAGCACTTCATAAAACTATTACCCTCAAGGTAATGGCCAGGTGAAGTCTACAAACAAGAACTTGTTAAGGATCATTAGGAGGACTCTTGATGAGAATCGAGGTCTTGGCATACCAAACTGAAATCAGCCTTATGGGCTGATAGGATAACTCCCAAGAGATTCACGGGTAACTCTCCATTCAAGCTTGTGTATGGAAGAGAGGCAATCTTGCCCATGTCACTTGAGTTGCCAACATTGGAACTCATGAAGCAATTAGAGTTGCTAGAGTTTGAGCCCATGGAGGTGAGATATGCGAGTTGATGGAGCTACGGGAGGTCGAAATCGGGCATCCCAAGCAATGGAAAAGGATCAAGCTTTGAAAAAAATACCTTTGATAGGAAGGCCAAGGATAGATCTTTTCGGGTTACGGATCTAGTGTTGAAATGGGATGTGGATAGAGAAAAAGCTGGGAAGGCATTCAAATTTGATGCCATTTGGAGTGGCCCATACATGGTCACGAAGTGTAAGAACAACAATGCTTTCCAATTGGCCTCATTGGATGGTGAAGAACCTGTAGATTCCAGTCAATGGAATCTATCTCCAACGTTGCTTCTAGAGGGAAATTTACCACCTTGTAAATATTAGATTAGATTTTCATTCCTCCAAGTGCTTTGCACATTGTTTTCTTGTAGGTTAGTTTTGCTTTCCCTAAGTGCTTTGGCACGGCTGACTTGCTGTCCTGGAGATGTTTTGTAGTCCTTGCTTCCATCGTGTGATATTCCATCTTTCTCCTTGCACATTCTAAGTCGGTTGGGGTTCTAAACAAATATTTGATGGCTCCATGCCCAATGGCCTGCTTGAGCTCTGTACTTTCATCTAGCGAGGCGAGATGACCCCTCCGAGTCTCCAAAATTGTTATCCAAAATGTGCCCCAACTCATTTTTTGTGGCTAACTCCTTGTTTTCTTGCCTCTCTTGTGACTTAGTCCACATTTTTTGATTTTAAGGCACTCAAGGCTTTCTGCAAATGGCACCATCAGATAGAGCTCTCTCTCATCTTTCCGAAAGGTAAATTTTTCCTCCTAACTCCTTATATTTTTCAAGTTATGGCTCAATGGCGGGAGTTTTTGTGGGAAATTTTCCCATTTGAGGCCCACAGCCAATAGGAAGCTACCACGTGGCATCTGACCAGCGGAGCATGGGGAATTTTTGAAAAATTTTCCAAAGACAAAAAAGAGGTAAAATTTGAAAAATTTTCCCGCCGATCCGTTTTTAGGCCGTTTTTGCCCTAAATCTTCAAACGATCATATCTTTTGATCCAAAGCTCAGATTTTCACATTCTTTATATCATTGGAAAGATGTTAAAATTATCTACATGATTCCATGGTCAATTTATAATTTTGGTCAGTTTGGAGAGAGAAAATTTAAAAATGGTTCTGGTACGTGTCCATGGCCAGAAATGACATTTTAACAACCAAATTTAATACAGAATGGGTCACATTCTTCTCCAATATGGTCAAAAATGACAGGGTATGGGTTTGTAAGGTCCTCCATGCTATTTTAATGCATTTTCCATCAATGAGGAATGGGCTCCCATGTTTTTTATGTTTTCTCTCTCCTGGGCTCGACCCATGCACTGTAAAAGCCAGATTTGGCTCATTTCTTCATGGTTGAACACTTTTTGGCATTGCAAACTTCTTCTTTCACCTCCAGCAAGTGATAGTTGTAAGAATCAGACCTTTTTCATAGTTTGTAATAGGTTTATACCTCTTTGATGGTGGAATGCAAGATATTTTTACATGGAATTGACAGTGCAAACTTTGTGAATGCTTTCAGTCCTTTGTTTGTATTGTTTTACTTCATTTTAAGACCTCTAATTACATCTATCAGCTTGTGTATGTTTTCCCTTGTTGCATTTCATGAATTTGTGTCTATTTACATGGAAAAAATGTTTCACCACTCCTTTTGGTGCATCACCATATTTAGTTTAGTTTCGTTTTTCCATTTTTATCCCCTGTCTCCTTGTAATCTAGGGTAGAATTAGGATTAGAACCTCTGTAGTTGTGCAAAATATAGATCTAAATCGGAGATTTTGAGAAACCTGCCTCTATTCGGAGATTCCTCTCTCATTTTCACAAGTCCCACACTTAGAGAGAGGTTTCCATGTTGTGCAATCACCTGGATGCTCTAAACATCATTTAGAACCTTGATTTGCATCCGTGGGTCTTGCTGATTTGCAACAACAGTTCCCTTATGTGTTTGCTTGGAGCTATGAAGACTTCAAGGTTTCAATCCTAACTTAGCTCAAGCATATTATTGAATTGGATTAAAATACTAAGCTGTCGGGTAGTAAAAAAGACCAGTCAATCCACATATGGAGCCTCTCATGAGGAAAGAATTGAACAAGTTGATTGAGTCAAGGATCATATTACCAATCAAGCATTCTAGTTGGGTTGCCAACTTGGTTCCAAGAGAAAGAAGAGTGGAGAGATCAGATTGTGTGCTAACTTCGGAGAGACTTGAATAGAGCATCTCTCGAGGACCATTACCCACTCCCTTCCATGGAGCAAATCTTGCAAGTTGGGGTCGGCTCGAGAGGTTTTCACTACTTGATGGCTACTCGGGCTGCATCGATCAGATTATGGTGAAGGAAGAAGACCAGATTCAAGACAGCCTTCACAACCAAATGGGGAACTTATGCATACAGGGAAAATGCCATTTGGGCTATCTAACGCTGGTGCTACCTTCCAAAGAGCAATGGACATGGCATTCAAAGGTTTGATTAACAATGTGGTGGTCTGATATACCTTGATGATATCACTATTTTTTTAAAGAATGCAGCAGAGACCACCTCTCTCATTTGAGACAAGTCTTCTGTTATCCAAAATGGTGCCCCAGCTCATTTTTGTGGCTAACTCCTTGTGTTCTTGCCTCTCTTGTGCCTCAGTCTACATTTTTGATTTTCAGGCACTCAAGGCTTTCTGGAAATGGCACCATCAGATAGAGCTCTCTCTCAGCTTTCCAGAAAGGTAAAGTTTGCCTCCTAACTCCTTATATTTTTCAAGTTATGGCTCGGCGGAGTTTTTGTGGAAAATTTTCCCATTTGAGGCCCGCAGCCAATAGGAAGCTGCCACGTGGCAGAGGAGTTCGGGGGTCGGAGGCAAATATGAATTTTTTCCAAAAGAGTATAAAAAGGTCGATTTTCAAAGGAAAACCCGCGGAAAAGAGAAGGAGAGAGAATTCCAGAGTGAATCAGAGCTTGCCACGTGGCATCCGACCAGTGGAGCGTGGGGAATTTTTGAAAATTTTTCCAAAGACAAAAAAAAGGTAAAATTTGAAAAATTTTCCCACCGATCCGTTTTTGGGCCGTTTTTGCCCTAAATCTTCAAACGATCATATCTTTTGATCCAGAGCTTGGATTTTCACGTTCTTTATATCATTAGAAAGATGTTAAAATTCTCTACATGATTCCATGGTCAATTTCTAATTTTGGTTTAGTTTGGAGAGAGAAAATTCAAAAACAGTTCTGGTACGTGTCCATGGCCAGAAATGACATTTCAACAACCAAATTTAATACATAATGGGTTGCATTCTTCTCCAATATGGTTAAAAATGATAGCGTATGGGTTTGTAAGGTCCTCCATGCTATTTTAATACATTTTCCATTAATGAGGAATGAGCTCCCACATTTTTATGTTTTCTCTCTCCGGCTCGACCCATTACCTTTATAAAAAGCCGATTTGGCTCATTTCTTCATGGTTGAACACTTTTTGGCATAGAAAACTTCTTCTTTCACCTCCAAAGCAAGTGATAGTTGTAAGAATCAAACCTTTTTCAAGTATTGTAGTAGGTTTATACCTACCTTGAGGGTGGAATGCAAGAGATTTTTACATGGAATTGACAGTGTAAACTCGTGAATGCTTTCAGTCCCTCTGTTTGTATTGTTTTACTTCATTTTAAGACCTATAATTACATCTATCAACTTGTGTATGTTTTCCCTTGTTGCATTTCATGAATTTATGTCTATTTACATGGCAAAAATGTTTCACCACTCCTTTTGGTGCATCACCATCTTTAGTTTAGTTTCATTTTTGCATTTTTATCCTGTCTCCTTGAAATTTAAAGTAGGATTAAGATCTCGAACCTATGTAGTTGTGCAAAATATAGATCTAAATCGGAGGAGTTTGAGGAACCAACCTCTAATATGTAGATTCCTCTATCATTTTCACAAATCCCACACTTGGAGAGAGGTTTCCATGTTGTGCAATCACACTAGATGCCTAAAACATCAATTCAGAACCTTGATTTACATCCAGGGGTGCTGCTGATTTGCAACAACAATTTTGGCACACCTGGTGGGACCTTAGAGGTCTCATTTTTATCGCAGCAAAGTTGATGTGCATCTACTACAATTTTCTTTCTTGGAAAGAGCTATAATTTACATATCTGGTGCCTCCAAGGGGAAGAATCAACTGGTTTCGATAGTGCGAGGCTTGAAAACTTATGAGAAGAATCACCACAAGGTCAAGAGCTGGAGAAGAAGAGGTGCTGTTTGAATATCTGCAGTTATCTCCAAGAGTAAGGCAAAGTGGGAGGAGAATCCAAAGGTCTCCATCTCCACCAAACAAAACTCTCTCAACTCCTCCACCTGGTAGGCCTTTCATTCAATCAACAAGGGTTCTAAGACCAATTAGAATGGCACAAAACAACCCCTATGTCAACTTCACAGGCAAAGCGACCCACTTACCCTCAATGCACAACATCCAATTCCAATTGCAGCCTTGAAGAACATTCCCTACTTCACCGGAGAAAATCGACTACTCCGGTGATCATGTTAAAGACATTACCAATCTTTGTGGAATTCATGAAATCAATGACATGCAAGTGGTCATTTGTCAAATTGTTTCGGCATCTTCATTCAAGGGAAAGCATTGCAATGGTTTAGAAGCCTTGGAGCTGGTTCTATCACAAATTGGAATCAGCTATGTATAGCACTTCATGAGTAATTTGGAGAGAAGGAGACAACTTGTCTCTTTTGGAGCAATGACAACCATCAAGAGAGCTCCCAATGAGCGGTGGCGATTTCAACTTCAGATTTCAAAAGACTTGGGAGAGAATTCCGGTGGCGATTAGGCCAACAAAGAGAAGGTGCTTTTCTTTACTATCTCAAAGCTCTAAATTCTGATATTTCTATGTTGATTCAGTCCATGGGAGGCATAACTATCCATATGGCTTATAGCATTACCATTAGGGCTGAAAATTGTTTGATCCAAGTGGCAAACTAGCCCCTAGACCTCTCATGCCATTGTTTCCAAGTTTAGAGAGTCCAAATACCAATCAAGCACCTAATTTGTCTCCTTCTCCCACTCCTAGAAATCGAGTTCAAATGAAGCTTTAACTTCATCTCCAAGTGCCCCAAATGAGCTTCAAGAAGTCATGAAGCAATTGCAAAACCTAGGTAATGAGCTAGTCAATCTCAAGAGGCAGCAAGCCCAAGGTTTTAGACCTTCTTACCAGCCCCAAGATTAGCTCAACAGGCAGCCATACCAACTACAAAGACCTCCTAATCCAGCTGTAAATATGAATCAAACAAGGCCTCCCCGATAGACCATTTCAGCCCTATAATCCATATGCCATATCTGCCTCTAAGGCATTGGTGCCAACACAAAACAACATTGCTCGGGAGTATGATGGTGTTTCCAATGCAATGAACCTCATAACCAATCCATGTGCTTCAATGGTGCTTTGAATCAAGCATTAATGGTGATAACTACTGTTGTGGAGGGTGAGGGCGTCAGAAACAACCAACAACAAGAAACATTCCAACAAAGAATCAGCTCCAAATGACACCACGTTGGTAAATTGGCAAGCGAAGATTTTGTTGCATGAATCAAATGGTCTCTCAAGGTGTTGTAGCCAACACAAGGTCAAAAAGAAGGAATTTGGGTGAAGAATAGCCATTAGCTCCAACCAATCCACAACCTTCCATGGCTCCACAAATGGTTAGCAAGCAAAATCTAATTTCAAATGCACAAGGGCAGCCAGGAACATCTCCTGACCAACTCAAATACCGATTATTGCTGCCCACGTGCAAGGAGTGAATGTAAAAGCAAAGGGACAACAAAGATATCCTTCATCACCATTCAGTATCATTGATCAGATGAAGAATACAAATGTTAATATATCAATGTGGGAATCCCTATCTATCCCAGGCCAAAGAGACTTGTTACAAGCTGCCATGAAGGACTGGCCAACTTCGAATTAGCAAGTTTAGATGCAAGAGAAAGTGCTCACAAATGTTGCCCAGCCTGAGGGAAATCATGGAGGACAACAAGGTAAAATGTTGAAGCCCCCTCCTTTCTATGTTTCATTAATCATTAGAAATCAGTTAGTGCACAATTGCATGATAGATTCTGGGTAATTAGCTCAGTGATGCCTAAACAAATAGCTGATCAGCTAGGGCTCTAGTATAAAACCACATCCAAAGGGGTAGTGCAAATGGATGGGACAACGAACAATAGTTGGGGTGATTAGAAACTTGAGTCTTACCTTGCATGCATGTCCATATGTTGTTGTTTCACAAGATGTATCGTCATATACCTTCCACCACTCTTTGCCCTATGTTTGTCAAGGGACTTCACAACCAAGATTGGGGATATTTGTCTGCTGATTGGTCACACATGTTGTTCGAAAGGAGGTATGGAACTAAGGCTACAATCAGTCTGAACCTATTACAAACTTCCACATTGAGCCTTACACTCCAAGTCGGATCAACGCCAATTGTTCAAAGATTTGATCAAGAAGACCACCCAAGCACCGATGAAGGCGACACTAAGGTTGGGAGCATCCTGGATCTAACTCTTGATGAATGGGCAAACAAGGTACATGCTTTTGATCCTTATCAAAAGTAGAAGAATTTGAGCTAGGGGTCTATTGTATACATGAAGAAAATCAGCATATTCCTAACATCACCAAGCCAAACCACAAGGATGACAATGAGGTATGGCGGTTGTTTTTTGATGGATAAAGAAGTAGACAAGGTGCGGGAGGTGGAGCCATGCTTGTTTAACCTCAAGGAGTAAGGTACTATTCAGCTTTTAGATTTCAGTTTGCATGCTCCAATAACACTGCTGAATATGAAGCCTTAGTGCAAGGGATGCATTGGGCAATCATGAAGAAAATAAAGAACTTGCAAGTCTTTGGTGACAGTGAATTGATTATAAATCAGGTCAAGGGACAACATGCTGCCAAGAATGATCTACTCAGGTGCTACAAGAACACGGTGTGGGACCTCATGGAATATTTTGAGGTTTTTGGCATCAAATCCATTCCTAGGAAAGGGAATCAAGTCTGGCGAGCGAGGCTTGCAGCGATGAGGGGCAACCTTTGACATTGTGGAAAGCATTCAACAAGACAAGGTATAGCCAAACATCTACGTGATTGTGAGGCCTTGATGCCGGATAACAATGTCGGTTGGCAAGTGTTTGAGAATGACCAGCAAATCATCCATTTCTTGCAAGAAGCGAGTTCTCGGCTAAGAATCAAGATAAATTGGAACAACATTATGGTGATCAAGTGGTATAGCTAAGAACTAACAAGTTACCCAAGGGACTTATCACTTTGGAGTCTATTTTTAATCCCAATGATCAGTTTAGAAAGGAGAAAGCAAACATTCAGGTCAAGAGAGAGGATTCAGTATCCATCTTGGTAGAAGAGAACAAACCATTACAAATTGGAAAGATGACAACTGATCAAGAAAGGTATGAGTTCGTATAGCTGTGTCAAGAGTTCCCTGAGGTGTTTACATGGAGATATGAAGATTTGAAAGGTTTCAATCCCAACTTAGCTCAGCATACCATTGAATTGGATCCAAATACTAAGCTTGTCAGGCAGAAACAAAGACCAATCAATCCACACATGGAGCCTCTCATGAGGAAAGAATTGGACAAGCTGATTGAGTCAAGAATCATATTCCCAATCAAGCATTCTAGTTGGGTTGCCAACTTGGTTCCAGTCAGAAAGAAGAGTGAAGAGATCAGATTGTGTGTTGATTTCAGAGACTTAAATAGAGCATCTCTCAAGGACCATTACCCACTCCCTTCCATGGATCAAATCTTGCAAGTTGTGGCTGGCTCCGAGAGGTTTTCACTACTTGATGGCTACTCCGGCTACAATCAGATTATGGTGAAGGAAGAAGACCAGTTCAAGACAGCCTTCACAACCAAATGGGGGACTTTTGCATACAGGAAGATGCCATTTGGGCTGTCCAATGCTGGTGCTACCTTCCAAAGAGCAATGGACATGGCATTCAAAGGTTTGATTAACAACGTGGTGCTGATTTACCTTGATGATATCACTGTTTTTTCCAAAAATGCAGCAAACCACCTCTCTCATTTGAGACAAGTTTTCACGAGGTGTAGGAAATTTGGAGTGTCTTTGAATCCTAAGAAGTGTATCTTTCTTGCACATGAAGGAAAGCTCCTTGGCCATATTGTCTCCAAAGAAGGATTAGCAATTGATCCAGAGAGAGTCGAAGCCATAAGAGCACTACCATTGCCAAGCCACAAGAAAGCCCTTCAGAGTTTCTTGGGGAGGATAAACTTTGTTCAGAGGTTTGTCCCAGATTTTGCAGCCCTTGTCAAGCCCATCACCAAAATGTTAAAGAAGAGCATGGCTTTTAAGTGGATAGCGAGAAGGCAAGGAGATTTTGAAGCAATCAAAGAAGCCATGTCTCAAGCACTAACTCTCATCAACCCAGGACTTCTCCAAGGATTTCATCCTTATGGATTTAGAGGTAATGACACTATTTCTACCATTTTGGTACAGCAATGAAACAAGGATAATGATGAGCAGCCAATTGCCTTCTTCACCCAGAGCCTAGATGACTATGAGGTGAAGTAATCTTTTATTGAGAAGCATGTGCTAGTAGTAATAAGAAGCTTGAATAAATTCAAGCATTTAGTCTCAAACAACAAGGTCCAGTTGCTGGTCTCACATGTTGGGGTTAAGGACTTCCTCCTCAACAAAGATTTGAATGATAAAAGGGAAGGTTGGATCACCCGTGTCATGGAGTATGACATTGAGATCAAAATCACCAAGCTGGTAAGAGGAAAAGGATTGTGTGAGCATCTGGTTTTGGGGAAGCAAAAAGAAGCATGCAATGAAGGAGAGGCTGTTTTGACAGTTCAAGACAGCCATGAGCCATGTGGCACTCAAGAAGAAAACAATGTTGCCCCCACTCCTTGCTGGACCCAAGGTATAATGCACTTCCTAAACACAGGCCTATGCCCTTCGGATATGAACAAGACCCAAAGAAGACACTTCAGATTGCAGGCTATCCCATATGCCATTGTTGATGGAGTTTTGTTCAAGAAAGATGTGAATGGAGTGCTGCTGAGATGCATTAGCACAAATCAGATTCATAGGGTGTTGGAAGAGTTCCATGGTAGATCAACTGGTGGTCATTTTGCACCAAGAGTGACACCTCAAAAAATCATGAAGGCTGGTTATTATTGGCCTAAAATTTTCAGTGATTGCTATGCATGGATCAAGAGGTGTAAGAATTGTGCATTCTTCACAGGAAAAGAGAGACTTGCTGCCCTTCCATTACATCCAATCTCGTTGACTAGCCATTCATGCAATGGGGTTTGGACTTCATTGGAGTCATTAATCCTAATTCAAGTCAAGGGCACAAATGGATTTTGACACCACGGACTACTTCACCAAGTGGATCAAGCAAAGAGTAGCACTCAAAGAAGCAAATGATTCCAGCATCTTAGACTTTTATGAGGGGATAGCAACCAGATTTGGTATACCTACTACAATAATCTCGAGATAATGCATTGGCATTCATTAGATCCAAGGTGACCGAGTGGGCTGTCATGAACGGGATCTACCTAAGCACTTCATTAAACTATTACCCTCAAGGTAATGGCCAGGTGAGTCTAAAAACAAGAACTTGTTGAGGATCATTAGGAGGACTCTTGATGAGAATCGGAGGTCTTGGCATACCAAACTAAAATCAGCCTTATGGTCTGATAGGATAACTCCCAAGATATCCACGAGGTAACTCTCCATTCAAGCTTCTTTATGGAAGAGAGGCAATCTTGCCCATGTCACTTGAGTTGCCAACATTGGAACTCATGAAGCAATTAGAGTTGCTAGAGTTTGAGCCCATGGAGGTGAGATATGCGAGTTGATGGAGCTGCAAGAGGTCGAAATCGGGCATCCCAAGCAATGGAAAAGGATCAAGCTTTGATCAAAAAGACCTTTGATAGGAAGGCCAAGGATAGATCTTTTTAGGTTGGAGATCTAGTGTTGAAATGGGATGTGGATAGAGCAAAACCGGAAGGCATTCAAAATTTGATGCCATTTGGAGTGGCCCATACATGGTCACGAAGTGCAAGAACAACAATGCTTTCCAATTGGCCTCATTGGATGGTGAAGAACTACATATTCCAGTCAATGGAATCTATCTCCAGCATTGCTTCTAGAGGGAAATTGACCACCTTGTAAATATTAGATTATATTTTCATTCCTCCAAGTGCTTTGCACATTGTTTTGTTGTAGGTTAGTTTTGCTTTCCCTAAGTGCTTTGGCACAGCTTGTTGTCCCTAGAGATGTTTTGCAGTCCTTGCTTCCATCGTGTGATATTCCATCTTCCTCCTTACACATTCTAAGTCAGTTGAGGTTCTAAATAGAATATTTGATGACTCCATGCCCAATGGACTAGCTTCAGGCAACTGGTATTTTCATCTAGTAGGCAGATGACCCCTTTGAGTCACCAAAATTGTTATCCAAAATGGTGCCCCAGCTCATTTTTGTGGCTAACTCCTTGTGTTCTTACCTCTCTTGTGCCTCAGTCTACATTTTTTGATTTTCAGGCACTCAAGGCTTTCTGAAAATGGCACCATCAGATAGAGCTCTCTCTCAGCTTTCCAGAAAGGTAAAGTTTACCTCCTAACTCCTTATAATTTTCAAGTTATGGCTCGGCGGATTTTTTGTGGAAAATTTTCCCATTTGAGGCCCGCAGCCAATAGGAAGCTGCCACGTGGCAGATGAGTTCGGGGGTTGGAGGAAAATATGAATTTTTTTCCAAAAGAGTATAAAAAGGTCGATTTTCAAAGGAAAACCCGCGGAAAAGAGAAGGAGAGAGAATTCCGTAACGAATCGAGCTTGTCATGTGGCATCCGACTAGTGGAGCATGGGGAATTTTTGAAAAATTTTCCAAAGACAAAAAAAAGGTAAAATTTGAAAATTTTCCCGTCGATCCGTTTTTGGGCTATTTTTTCCCTAAATCTTCAAACGATCATATCTTTTGATCTAGAGTTTAGATTTTCGTGTTCTTTATATCATTGGAAAGCTGTTAAAATTCTATACATGATTCTATGGTCAATTTCTAATTTTGGTTCAGGTTGGGGAGAGAAAATTTAAAAATGGTTCTGACGTGTCCATGGCTAGAAATGACATTTCAACAACCAAATTTAATACGAGAATGGGTCACATTCTTCTCCAATCTAGTAAAAATGATAGGGTATGGGTTTGTAAGGTCCTCCATGTTGTTTTAATGCATTTGCCATCAATGAGGATGGCTCCCATGCGTTTTCACGTTTTCTCTCTCTGGGCTCGACCCATGTATCTTAAAAGCCAAATTTGGCTCATTTTTTCATGGTTGAACACTTTTTGGTATAGAAAACTTCTTCTTTCACCTCCAGCAAGTGATAGTTGTAAGAATCAAACCTTTTCAAGTATTGTAGTAGGTTTATACCTCTTTGAGGGTGGAATGCAAGATATTTTTAGATGGAATTGACAAAGTCAAACTCTGTGAATGCTTTGATCCTCTGTTTGTATTGTTTTACTTCATTTTAAGACCTCTAATTACATATATCAGCTTGTGTATGTTTTCCCTTGTTGCATTTCATGAATTTGTGTCTATTTACATGGCAAAAAATGTTTCACCACTCCTTTTGGTGCATCACCATCTTTAGTTTAGTTTCATTTTTGTATTTTTATCCCTGTCTCCTTGCAATTTAGAGTAGGATTAGGATCTGAACCTCTGTAGTTGTACAAAATATAGATCTAAATCAGAAGATTTTGAGGAACCAGCCTCTAATCTAGAGATTCCTCTCTCATTTTCACAAGTCCCACACTTGGAGAGAGGTTTCAATGTTGTGCAATCACACTGGATGCCTAAAACATCAATTCAGAACCTTGATTTGCATCTAGGGGTGCTACTGATTTGCAATAACACTTCCAAAGGTGCGAGAAGATTTGGAGTGTCTTTGAATCCTAAGAAGTGTATCTTCCTAGCACATGAAGGAAATCTCCTTGGCCATATTGTCTCCAAAGAAGGATTAGCAATTGATCCAAAGAGAGTTGAAGCCATAAGAGCACTACCATTGCCAAGCCACAAGAAGGCACTTCAGAGTTTCTTGGGGAGAATAAATTTTGTTCGGAGGTTTGTCCCAGATTTTGCAGCCCTTGTCAAACCTATCACCAAGATGTTGAAGAAAAGCATGGCTTTCAAATGGACAGCAGAAGGCAAGGAGAGTTTTGAAGCAATTAAAGAAGCCATCTCTCAAGCACCAACTCTCATCAACCCGGAATTCTCCAAGGATTTCATCCTCTATGCATTTGGGGGTAATGATACCATTTCTACCATTTTGGTATAGCAGAACAAGCACAATGATGAGCAACCAATTGCTTTCTTTAGCTAAATCCTGGAGGACTATGAGTGAGGTATTCTTTTATTGAGAAGCATGTTCTTGCAGAATCGAAGCTTGAAGAAATTCAAGAATTTAGTCTCAAACAACAAGGTTCAGTTGTTGGTCTCTCATGCGGAGTAAAGGACTTCCTCCTTAACAAGGATTTGAATGAGAAAAGGGCAGGTTGAATCACTCGTGTCATGGATTATGACATTGAGATCAAGGTCACTAAGCTGGTAAGAGGGAAAGGATTGTGTGAGCACTGATTTTGGGAACAAAAAGAAGTATGCAATGAAGAAGAGGTTGTTTTGATATTCAAGATAGCCATGAGCCAAGTGGCACTCAAGAAGATAATAATGTTGTCCCCACTCCTTGCTAGACCCAAGGTATAATGTATTTCCTAAGCACATGCCTATGCCCTCCAGAGATGAAAAAAACCCAAAGAAGACACTTGATTGCAGTCATCCCCATATGCCATAGTAGAGACGGTGTTTTGTTCAAGAAAGATGTGAATGGAGTGTTGCTGAGATGCATTAGCACAAATCAGATTTATAGGGTGTTGGAAGAGTTCCATGGTGGACTAGCTGGTGGTCATTTTGCACCGAGAGTGACAGCCCTAAAAATTATGAAGGCTGGTTATTATTGGCCCAAGATTTTCAATGATTGTTTTGTGTGGATCGAGAGGTGTAAGAATTGTGCATTCTTCACGGAAAAGAGAGGCTTGTTGCCCTTCCATTGCATCCAATTTTAGTTGACCAGCCATTCATGCAATGGGGTTTGGACTTCATTGAGTCATTAATCCCAATTCAAGCCAAGGGCATAAGTGGATTTTGACGACCCACGGACTACTTCACCAAATTAATCGAAGCAAAGAGCACTCAAAGAAGCAAATGAGTCTAGCATCTTAGACTTCTATGAGGGCATAGTAACCAGATTTGGCATCCTCATTACAATAATCTCGGATAATGCATTAGCATTCATTGGATCCAAGGTGACCGAGTGGGCTGTTAAGAACAAGATCTACCTAAGTACTTCATCAAACTATTACCCTCGGTGTAATGGCCAAGCTAAATCTACAAACAAGAACTTGTTAAGGATCATTAGGAGGACTCTTGATGAGAATCGAGGTCTTGGCATACCAAACTGAAATCAACCTTATGGGCTGATAGGATAACTCCCAAGAGATCCATAGGTAACTCTCCATTCGAGGCTTGTCATGGAAGAGAAGCAATATTTCCCATGTCACTTGAGTTGCCAACATTAGAACTCATGAAGCGATTAGATTTGCTAGAGTTTGAGCCCATGGAGGTGAGATATGCAGAGTTGATGGAGCTCCAAGAGATCAGAGATCAGGCATCCCAAGCAATGGAGAAGGATCAAGCTTTGATCAAGAAGACCTTTGATAGGAAGGCCAAGAGTAGATCTTTCCAAGTTGGAGATCTAGTGTTAAAATGGGATGCAGATAGAGCAAAACCAGGAAGGCATTCAAAATTTGATGCCATTTGGAGTGGCCCATACATGGTCACGAAGTGCAAGAACAACAATGCTTTCCAATTGGCTTCATTGGATGGTGAAGAACTGCAGATTCCAGTCAATGGAATCTATCTCAAGCATTGCTTCTAAAGGGAAATTCTCCACCTTGTAAATATTAGCTTAGGTTTCCATTCCTTCAAGTGCTTGTGCACATTGTTTTGCTGTAGGTTGTTTTGCTTTCCCTAAGTGCTTTGGCACAGCTTGCTGTTCCTGGGAATGTGTTGCAAGCCTTGCTCCATCAGGTGATTTTCCATGTTCCTCTTTGCAACATTCTAGTCGGTTGGGGTATTAAATAGAGAATCAAGTGACTCCATGCCCAATGGATTGCTTGAGAAACCTGTAACTTCATCCAAGAGGTAGATGACCCTCTCGAGTCACCAAAATTGTTATCCCAAATGTGCCCCTTACTCATTTTGTGGCTAACTCCTTTACATCTTTCCTTCTCTTGTGCCTCAGTCAGAATATTTTATTTTCCAAGAACTCAAAACCTTATGAAAATGAAACCATTGGATATAGCTCTTTCTCATCTTTCCAGAAAGGTAAATTTTTCCTCCTAACTCTACGTATTTTTCAAGTTATGGCTTAGCGGAGTTTTGGTGGGAAATTTTTCCCTAGAAGGCCTGCAGCCAATCAGGAGCTGCCACGTGTTTAAGGGCGAAAAAAACACCAAGCGACCCGAAGGAAAAAATGGTCAGCAAGGGCCCATGCCCAATCAGAACATGCCATGTGGCACCTAGAGTGGTGGAGTGTGGGGAAAATTTGAAAAATGTTCCAAAGACCAAACGGGTAAAAATTCAAACTTTTTGCCCGCCGATCCGATTTTGGCCTATTTTTGCCCTAAAACTTCAAATCACCATAACTTTTGATCCAAAGCTCATATTTTTACGTTCTTTATATCAATGGAAAGATGATGAAATTTTCTACAAGATTCCATTGTTAATTTTGAATTTTGGTTCAGTTTGGAGGGAGAAAATCAAAAAATGCTTTTGGTACGTGCCCATGGACAGAACTGACGTTTCAACAACCAATTTTAATGCAAAATGGGTCACATTCTTCTCCAGCATGGTCAAAAATGTTAGGGAATGGGTTTGTAAGGACCTCCATGCTATTTTTAATGCATTTTGGTCAATGGGGAATGGCTCCCATGTTTTTTCACATTTTCTCTCTCCTGGGCTTGACCCATGCACCGTAAAAGCTAGATTTGGCTCATTTTTCAAAGGTTGAACACCTTTTTGCACAGAAAGCTTCTATTTTCACATTTAACAAGTGATTTTGGAAGTATCGACCTTCCAGGAGTGTAACAGGTTTTTCTGCCTCTTTGGTGTTGGAATACAAGGATTTTGATGTTGAAAATCATAATACGAGTGCTCTGTGGATGCTTTTAGTCCCATGTATGTGTTATGTGTGAGCTTTTCCTTTTCAACTGTGCATGATGTTTTATGTTACAATTTCTGATTTGTGTCAATTTTCATAAGCAAGAAGTGCTCACCACTCCTTTGGTGTATCACCTTTATCAGTTTAGTTTCAATTTTTGCATTTCTTATCCCCGTCTCCTTGAAAATTAGGATAAAATTAGGATCCGAACCTCTGCGGTTGTGTAAATAATAGATCTAATCGAGAGAAGTTTGAGGAACCAGCCTCTAATCTGGAGATTCCTCTCTCATCTTGCAAGTCCCACACTTGGAGAGAGTTTTCAATGTTGTGCAATCACACTAGATGCCCTGAAACATCAACTTAGAAACCCGATTTGCATTCGGGGGTGCTTGTTGATTTACAACAATAGTTCAACTTTGTGTGTGAGCATGTGTGTGTTCGTGTGTGCATGTGTGTGTGCATGTGTGTGTGTGCATGTGCATGTGCCTCTTTTTGTGTTTGTGTGTGTGTGTGAATGTGTGTGTGTGTACGTGTGTGTGTGCATGTGCATTTAAGTGTGTGTGTGTGTGTCCGTGTCGGTGTGCGTGTGCTTGTGTTTGTCTGTGTGCGTGTGCATGCGTGTGCGAGTATGCATGGGAGTGTGTGTTTGAAAGTGCACATTCATGTGCGTGTGCGTAGGTGTGTGTGTGTGTATGTGTGCATGTGAATGTGCATGGAGTGTGTGTTTCATGCATGTGCATGTGGGTGTGCGTGTGTGTGTGCGTGTGCATACACACATGTGTGTTTGTGTGTGCGTGTGTGTGTGCATGTGCGTGTGCATGTGCATGTGCATGTGCGTTCAAGTGTGTGTGTGTGTGTGTGCGTGTCGGTGGGTGTGTGCATGTGATTGTGCGTGTGTGTGTCCGTGTGTGTGTGTGTGAGTGTGTGCGGAGTGTGTGTTTGAAAGCACATTCGTGTGCATGTGCGTAGGTGTGTTTGTGTGCGTGTGCGTGTGCTTGTGTGTGTGCATGTGCATGTGCATCATAATGTGTGTGCAGTGCACTTTTTTTGTGTGTGTGTGTGTGCTTGTGTGTGTGCGTGTGCACGTGCGTGTGCTTGTGCGTGTGTGAGTGATGTTGTTACAAATCAGCAAAGACCCCTGGATGCAAATCAGGTTTATAAATTGATGTTTTAGGCATCCAAAGTGTGATTGCACAACATTGAAACCTCTCTCCAAGTGTGGGACTTGTAAAAATGAGAGAGGAATTTCTAGATTAGATGCTGGTTCCTCAAACTCCTCTGATTAGATCTATTATTTACACAACTGCAGAGGTTCAGATCCTAATTTTATCTTAATTTGCAAGGAGACAGGGATAAGAAATGTAAAAATTAAAACTAAACTGATAAGGGTGATACACCAAAGGAGTGGTGAGCACTTCTTGCTCATGCAAATTGACACAAATCAGAAATTGCAACATAAAACATCATGCACAGGTTGATAAGCTGTAATCAAGGGTTTGAAATGAAGCAAACAACACATACAAAGGACTGAAAGCATTCACAGAGCCTGCATTGTGATTTTCAACATCAAAATCCTTGTATTCCAACACCAAAGAGGCAGAAAAACCTGTTACAATCCCTAGAAGGTCTGATACTTGCCAAAATCACTTGTTGAAAGTGAAAATAGAAGCTTGCTTGTGCAAAAAAGTGTTCCCCCTTTGAAAAATGAGCCAAATCGCTTTTACAAAGGTATGGGTCGAGCCCAGAGAGAGAAAAATGTGAAAAAATGTGGGAGCCATTCCTCATTGACCAAAATGCATTAAAAACAACATGGATGTCCTTACAAACCCATGCCCTAACATTTTTGACCATGCTGGAGAATAATGCGACCCATTTTGCATTAAAATTGGTTGTTGAAACGTCGTCGCCATCCATCCGGGCACGTACTAGAAGCATTTTTTGATTTTCTTCCTCTAAACTGAACCAAAATTCAAAATTAACCATGGAATCTTGTAGATAATTTCACCATCTTTCCATTGATATAAAGAACGCAAAAATTTGAGCTCTGGATCGAAAGTTATGGCAATTTGAAGTTTTAGGGAAAAAACAGGCCAAAATCGGATCGGCGGGCAAAAAGTTTGAATTTTTACCCATTTGGTCTTTGGAACATTTTTCAAATTTTCCCATGCTCCGCCACTCCAGGTGCCACATGGCACATTTTGATTGGGCACGGGCCCTTCCTGACCATTTTTTCCTTCGGGTCGCTTGGTGTTTTTTCACCCTTGGACACGTGGCAGCTCCTGATTGGCTGTGGGCCTTCTAGGGAAAAATTTCCCACCAAAACTCCACTGAGCCATAACTTGAAAAATACGTGGAGTTAGGAGGAAAAATTTACCTTTCTGGAAAGCTGAGAAAGAGCTCTATCCAATGGTGCCATTTCCAGAAGGTTTTGAGTGCCTAAAAAGTAAAAATTTATGACTGAGGCACAATAGAAGGAAAGAATGAAAGGGAGTTAGCCACAAAATGAGCAGGGGGCACATTTGGATAACAATTTTGGCAACTCATAGGGGTCATCTACCTGCGATGAATGATCAATAGCCTGAAACAATCCATTGGGCATGGAGTCATGAGTAGTAGCCTGAAAACTGATCTGAACTTTGAAAACTTCCCTCTGAACCGCTTGAATCCCACTGGACATGGAGTTGTTCCCACCAAAATGCCATCAAAACGAACTGTGCAAGAGTGAAACCAGCAGCACCAAAACTATGTACAAACTAAAAATCATACATGCTCCAAATGGAACATGCAAAGTGTGCACAAGCACTTCTTCTACTGAAAGCAAACCTACCTACTCTACTCTAACTGGAAGCAAAGGTGAGCTAAACGAACCCCGCACAACTGTCAGGCAAAATAGCTTCCTTTCTTCAAAATTGGCAGCCATGCAAATGATTTGAGCTGAGTATGGCTGATTGATGAGTGGAAAATCAACAAGAAGCTGGTCTTCTACCCAAATTAGCAAGGTGTCAACTAAAAACAAATCCAATACCTCTTTTAGTTGCTCTGCATTTGGATTGGAGAGGTATGACAACTGATCCTTGGAACTTTGTAGATCATCCTCATGGTTAGCAAAGCATGACTAGTTGTGGCTTCTCCTTTGGCTCCAATGAAGCCAAATACCTGATTGGGCAAGGTCTGATCCATTGAGTATGCCCATAATTCTAATTTTCAATTCCAAGAATGGAGTTCTCTTGTAGACCTTGAATGGATGGTGTGGAAGCAATGGTAGAACCCTTCTGCCCTTTCTCTTCCTCCAATGAAGGACATGAAAGATTAAAATCTTCCAATCTTGGTTCCAAAGAGCTTCTATAAGATGTAGGCTGCTGCAAATGAATACTCTCCTCCATGACAGCAGGCTCTTGTGTTTGGAAGATGGATGATGAAAGAGAGAATGGTGGAAACTCAACCGGTTCTTCTTCATCAAAACAGTCCTCCAAATCGACAGGTAAACTGCCTCATTGCTGTCCCTGCTGCAAATGTTCAACCTCTCCCATGTTTCTCTTGATCTACAACTTGATCACCATGGTTTCTTTCATCCTCCAAAGATTGAGTTTGAGGGATCAAACTCTTCTTCAAGACTAGAACTTGAGAGAGATGAAGTGAGAGAAGAACCAAGGTTCTTCTATAACTCGCTTTGTGCTCAAAGCCTTTGATCTACACTTTTCTCCCCACAGCTGGAATGTGCTCCTCTTCTTTTGGATTTGGAGCAGCTTCTCCTTCCTCTTGCTGTCCCTCATGACTGATTTTTGCAATTTGAATTAGATCAGCATTTCCTTCAAATAGGGTGCCAACATGGACACTATATTCTGAACAAATTGATTGCTGATCTACAACTCCTTTTTGCTCTTCTTCTGCTGCAAAAAAATCAGTCCTGACCACCATTTGTTCTTTAACTCCAACCTCTTCTGAAGGTTTCATCAGCAAAGGGATCTTCTTCATCCCAAATTTAAGAGCCCAACTCTTCAAAATTTTAATTTCTTCATCCTTGTTTGGCTTCTCTTTTTGTTGTCCTTCATGACTGATTTTTGCAATTTTTTGTGGTGGTGGAGGAGGTAAAACCTCTTGTTTTTTGGAGGAGAGGGTGTTTCATTTAGCTCTTGTGGAGGGGATGAATGTTTGGAAGGGAAAAGGACAGAATAATTGAGATGAGGTGGAAGACTAGGGGTGGAGAAATGGATTCAACACTGGGACAAATGAGATGGAGAGTTTAAAACTTGACACTTTCTGAGATAAAATAGATTGGGAAAGAGGAAAAGAAAAGGCATGAGATGGTGTGCTTACCCGTTGACAAGGTTGTTGAATACTCCTCTCATACACCTCTATTCCTTCAATCCACTTTACAAGCAATGGCAACATTGCAATCATGAAGTCAAGCTTCTCTTGAGGGTTGTAATGCCTTGGGAAAGGTCCCACCCATGGACAGGGTGCTCCATAACCGATTCCAAATGCTTTCATTTGTGCTTGAGCCTGATTGCACCATGTTTACCTCCATCTTTTGATTTTCTCCAATGACCAGCATCTTACATTTGATTGTCTTCATTGTATGCACACCCTTGATCTTGAAAGCTCCATAGCCAAACTGATTTTGGCATTGCTGCTCATATGGGTATGTATGCTGATTTTGAATTTGTTCAAAATGCTGATTTGGAGGATTTAAAAACATGTTGGAGGTGGGAAACATTGCTACTATTGTAAATGTGAGTTCCATGATGGAAATGAAGTCATGATTGCACAAATTCATAGAATGGAAAAGAATGAAAGAGATGGAAAGAATAATGGATGGAAATGGATGAAAAACAGGTCTGCAACTTCAAAAATGGGTTGCTTGAATCAGATGGAGTCGCCAGATGTGTTTGCAAGTGCCTCCAAAGGCTGAAATCTTCACAAGAACACACCAACCTGCAAAAGATGAAGTGGAAGACCTCTAAGCTCCCACCCGGCATACCAAAACTGTTGTTGCAAATCAGCAAAGACCCCGATGCAAATCAGGTTTCTAAATTGATGTTTTAGGCATCCAATGTGATTGCACAACATTGAAACCTCTCTCCAAGTGTGGGACTTGTAAAAATGAGAGAGGAATCTCTAGATTAGAGGCTGGTTCCTCAAACTCCTCTGATTAGATCTATTATTTGCACAACTGCAGAGGTTCAGATCCTAATTTTATCTTAATTTGCAAGGAGACAGGGATAAGAAATGTAAAAATTAAAACTAAACTGATAAGGGTGATACACCAAAGGAGTGGTGAGCACTTCTTGCTCATGCAAATTGACACAAATCAGAAATTACAACATAAAACATCATGCACATGTTGATAAGTCAAACAAGGGTTTGAAATGAAGCAAACAACACATACAAAGGACTGAAAGCATTCACAGAGCTTGCATTGTGATTTTCAACATCAAAATCCTTGTATTCCAACACCAAAGAGGTAGAAAAACCTGTTACAATCCCTGGAAGGTCTGATACTTTCAAAATCACTTGTTGAAAGTGAAAACAAAGCTTTGCATGTGCAAAAAAGTGTTCCTCCTTTGAAAAATGAGCCAAATCTAGCTTTTACAAAGGTATGGGTCGAGCCCAGAGAGAGAAAACGTGAAAAACATGGGAGCCATTCCCATTGACCAAAATGCATTAAAAACAGCATGGAGGTCCTTACAAACCCATGCCTTGACATTTTTACTATGTGAGAAGAATGCGACCCATTTTGCATTAAAATTGGTTGTTGAAACGTCATTGGCCCATGGGACGTATACCAAAAGTGTTTTTAATTTTCTCCTCCAAACTAAACCAAAATTCAAAATTTACCATGGAATCTTGTAGATAATTTCACCAATCTTTCCATTGATATAAATAACGCTAAAATCTGATCTTTGATCAAAAGTTATGGCGATTTGAAGTTTTAGGGCAAAAACAAAGCCAAAATCGGATCGACGGGCAAAAAGTTTGAATTTTTATCCGTTTGGTCTTTAGAACATTTTTCAAATTTTCCTGCTCTCACACTCCAGTGCCACATGGCACGTTCTGATTGGGCTCGAGCCCTTCCTAACCATTTTTCCTTCGGTCGCTTGGTGTTTTTTCGCCTGACACGTGGCAGCTCCCGAATTGGTCATGGCCTTCTAGGAAAATTCTTCCACCAAAACTCCGCCTGAGCCATAACTTGAAAAATACGTGGAGTTAGGAGGAAAATTTTACCTTTCTCGAAAGTCGAGAAAGAGCTCTATCTAATGGTGCCATTTCCGAAGGTTTTGAGTGCCTAAAAAGTAAAAATTTATGACTGAAGCACAATAGAAGGAAAGAATGAAAGGGAGTTAGCCACAAAATGAGAAGGGGGCACATTTGGATAACAGGTGCATGTCCCCGTGCATTTGCAGGGTGTGTGTGTTTGTATGTGTGCGTGTGCTTGCAGTGTCAAGTGTGCATGAGAGTGTGCGTTTCAAAGCATGCATGTGCGTGGGTGTGTGCGTGCGCATGTGCATGTGTGTGTGCGTGTGCTTGTGCATGTGCATGTGCATGTGCGTCGTAATGTGTGTGCTAGTGCGCATTCATTTGTGTGTGTGTGTGTGTGCACGTGAGTGTGCATGTGCTTGTGCTTGTGCGCAGGTGCTTATGCATGTGCTTGTGCTTGTGCATGTGCGTGTTTGTGTGCGTGTGTCCAAGTGCGAGTGCGTTTGTGTGTTTTCGTCGCTCGCATGTTTTTGGAATTTTGCATGTGTGTGTGCGTGTGTGAGTGTGTGTGCGTGTGCATGTGCGTATATGTGTGCATGTGCGTGTGTGAGTGTCCACGTGTGAGTGTGCATGGGAGTGTGTGTGCCAGTGCACATTCGTGTGCATGTGCGTGTGTGTGTACATGTGCATGTGTGTGTGCGTGTGCGTGTGCGTGTGTATGTGCATGTGTGCATGTGCATGTCCTTGTGCATGTGCGTGTGCATGTGCTGTGTGTGAGTGTGCATGTGCGCGTGTGTGTGTGTCCATGTGCGTGTGTGTGCTGTGTGTATGCGTGTGCATGTGCGTGTGTGTGTGCGTGTGCGTGTGTGCGTGTGCATGTGCGTGTGCGTGAGCATGTGGTGTGCGTATGTGTGTGTAAGGGAATGTGTGTGTGTGTGTGCGTGTTCATGTTCATATGTGTGTGTGTGTGCGTGTCCAAGTCCGTGTGTGATTGTGTCCGTCTGTGTGTGTTCATTTGCAATAGTCTGTGCATGTGCGTGTGCATGTGCGGGTGCATATTGGTGTGCGTGTGGGTGTGTTTTTGTGTGTCTATGCAGGTGCGTGTGAGTGTGAGTGTGTGTGTGCGTGTGCGTGTGCGTGTGCGTAAGGTATGGTGTGCATGTGCATGTGTATGTGTGTGTGTGTGTGTGAGCGTGTCCAAGTGCGTGTGCGTGTGCATGTGTATGTGCGTGTGTGTGTGCGCTTGTGAGTGTGTGTGGGAGTGTGCGTGTCATTGCACGTTCATGTGCTTGTGCGTGTGCATGTGCATGTGCGTGTGCGTGTGTGTGTTCGTGTGCGTG